>CAIGRP010091672.1:0-28609 GCA_903798385.1 Fraxinus cuspidata | reverse complement strand
AGAAGGTTCATTTGCTGGGCTTAGCTGTTCCGCTAGAGACTAGTTACTAATTAATCATATCCCTTTCTCGAATGGGTGGCCATTGGGCCTGAAATGTTTCTCCTTTCTTATTATTTGAGCATTTTTTTTAAATAAGGCCCAATTGCCCAATCCATGGTTATTGGACCACCGGATGAATGGATATATGGGTTCATTAGCTACAAAACCTAATCCAATTCCAAAATTGAAAACCNATATGGGTTCATTAGCTACAAAACCTAATCCAATTCCAAAATTGAAAACCGGCAGGGGAGGGAGACGACCAGAAAAGTGAACGCTGCAGAGTGCGGACCTGTTGTCTGTGACGCCACCAATCGACGAGACCAGTAGAGAACAGAACGGTGGTAACGGTGAGCGCCTTTGGCCTTTAGTTTTGTCGCCCATAACCAAATTTTGGGATTTCATAATTATTAATACTACAATTGATATCATAATCCATAATCTAAAACCTCCAGAACCCATTTCAAGAACAATTTATAAGCTAATCTTAAGAATAGAGAAAATTGAAAGCCTGCAAACTATATATAGAAAATTAAAAGAAATTCTAAAGTTGTTGTTAGCATCATCAAAAATTGATATAAAATTTAATACATACCAGTTAATTAACTAATTTATTTGACTTTAGACATCTTAATATACCATTAATTCTAAGAAACTAAGTGATAGAGACTTGCATAATTTTCGGTGGTGAATGAACCGTTTCCGTTTGGTTTCAACTTTCAAATTTCACTCTCTGTTTTTCCTTCTTTTTTTTTTTTTAGTTTTTGTAAATTTGTGGTTTATGAATTATGAGAAATGAGAATTTATGTTGTATTATTGTCTAAGAGTTAAGACTATGAGTTATGATTTATGAGTTGTATTAAATTATATTTTTATATGTATATACTTACGTTTTAGTGCATTTACATATTTATTAAATTATGTTTTCAGCTATTACGATCGTTGATTGTCATCGATCACCGGTCATCGATCATCGGTAAACGGTCTCCGCCCTAGTTGAACTACAATGCTGGATTCGCCTTTGCCCCTAACAAGTTAAAATCACATAATTTTATTCGTACTTTCTAGAAAAAACCTATAAAATCTTAGCCGTGGGGGTGAATAGAATAAGATATCTACTTCTACATCATGAATTTTGATCACAAAATGACAGAATCTGAATCAATGCTACTCTCAAGAAAGCTGTAAGGCAAAATTGCTAGTTATGAGTAGAGCCAGCGGCATAGGGGAAGCCACTGCGCGTCTATTCGTTTAGCACGGTGCACTGGTTGTGGTAACAATAGCGGAACTAGGATATTGAACCAGCTAAGGTGATCGTTGACCACTGCATTAGCGAGATTTTTTTATTCATATTTAATTAAATAATATTAAAAAATTCAATCAACATATAAATGCACTAAAATGTAAAAGTCATATACATATGAAAAATATTATTCAACACAACCCAAAATAATTAAAAAAAAAACATTGGTCAATCATATATGAAGGATCAAGTTTCAAGTTTTTATGAATTTAAACGAGACAAGATGAAGTTTATACTTAAAACATGATTAAATGGAAAAGACAAGCTCGAGTTTAGGTGAAGTTTATGCAAAAATTTAAAAAAAATAATTTTTAGAACTAGAACTATTTTTGACTTAATATTTTTCGAACTCTTAAAAGAAAAAACAGCACTTAAATTCAGGGCCGATCCTGTGATTTTCAGAGCCTGAGGCAAACTCCCAAAATTGGTCCCCCACCAAATCAACGTAAATGCAAAATCCAACAGTGTAATATGTAACGTATTACTAACTTAAAATTGAACAATAGAACAACAAACAAATATAAAGTTTTCAATATAGGTACTACGTGCACCCTTGCACTTGATCATACATGCTACAATAACCATTCATATAAGCCGACCAGACCACAATTATATAAGCTGTCAAGGTTTCAAACATTTTCAATATTAATTTAGGGTAAGCCGTTGCTTACTTGAAAAGTAAAATTTTGGCGAAAATTATGGAATTGCACCCTTGGGAATTCCACCGTCACATCTCACAAGCTTGAAATCAAAATTGAACACGGAGGACTGAAGTTAAATAATCGTCTAACGCGGAGGCATGAAGTCAAACGTATATAAGCACACAAACATGCTCCATAGCTTGCAAAACATGAAGAGTGACCCAAAAAGAAATTTGCTTTTGTGTTTTACTATCTAACATCCTATAAAGTTTTTTCCTCCAATTCTCTTCGCCCTTAAGTCATAGGATGCATTCTAAGTGTAAAAGCGATCAGAATGGCCTTTGATTTACTTGATGAGACCAATAGTATGAATTCTTTATTAAAGTTTAAATGTATGAAATTATAAGCAATTATCTGCAAGAGAGCTAAGTACTACTTTCTCTTATTAATTCATCCCAAGCTGGTTTTAAGGGCAAAGGCACATGTGAGGCATTTAATCAATAGGGCATATACTCTACAACCACAAGTTTTTGATTTCGACTATTTTTGCAAATCATAAAATGTATTTTAAAGTTAAATAACATATGGAAATTTGCATAAACATGGTAAAATTGCTGGAAAAATATGAAAAATTATTAGGGGAATTAGTGTGGCATTGATACATAATGCCCATAGACATTTAAATCAATCCATACTATAAGTATACTAGAACAAAGAGTAGTTTGACTAAGTCGCGAAGTATAGATAAAGTTCTTCCAAGTTAAGTTATCTTGTCCCCCATTATGTCTAAGTGAGGTCTTCCATCTTTAACATCTAAGATTGAATTATTATTATGTTTTACTATAAGATTCATCTCTCTTCATTTGGCATCCCAATTTACCAGTTTAGTAACCTTACTCGAGCTTCAAATCTGGGAGTCTATTTTAGGTTTTCAAAAATCATTTTATCTAATTAGAAGGACTTGAGCTCTGTGCTTACATATAGTTTATTACAAATATAAATTGAAGAAATCTTTGATAGATTTCAATTATTTACCTGAGCATTAAAACCTGGTTTGAATGGAGTCTCGAGACAATTCCAATTGGCTATGAAATTGGCAGAAGTACCACTGTACCAAGCTACCAGCAGATGCACACACTACAGACCAGTCGACTGTCGACCTCGAAGAGCGACTTACAGTCGCCATCCACGCGGTTAGGGTTCTTTTGAAAAACGCACCACAAGATTTGTGAAAGAGTGAGCCTAATAAGTAAGAATGAGGGAAAGTAAGGGAGGGAAACAAAGGAAGGAGAGTGAAGAGATCGGTGTCGACGCAGCGGTTCACGGTTGGAGTTTTGGAGTTGAAATGAAAGGGGAAGATACAGTGGCCTGATTCGTTTACCATTTAATAAAAAAATTTAATTGGGCCAAAATTCAGGCCCTCCAGTTTTGGGCCAGACCGAAAAAAGGGGTTGGGCCAAAAAATGAGGCCCCCTCCAATTTTGGGCCTGAGGCGCGGGCCTCATCTGCCTCGCCTCAAGGCCAGCCTTGCTTAAATCATCCGAATTTAATTTTGCAAAATAAATTGATATAATCTAATACTAAAAGTATATATTATGAAATAATAATTTGAGTCAATAAATTTCTTAAAAAAGATATTTCGCAAACGAAAACTAATAATATATAACTGTTTAGGTTTTCAATTTAATTTCTTAAAAAAATTAAAAGAAGGAGAGGAGGTGATTGCAATCGAACCCACAGTCTATTGAATCCAAAACAAGCACTTCATAATATGAGAAACACCTTTTATTGGTTAAAAATTGGAACATTTTTTATTTATTTATTATTTGTCAAAACATTAAAAGAAAGAGAGAAAGTGAAAGAAATCGAACTTCATTTATCTAGCATGGAAAGTGAGCACTTGACCATTTGAGCTCCATTGCTTATCATGTAACATTTATGCTGAGAAACACCATTTATTGGTTAAAAATTGGTACAGTTTTTATTTATTTATTATTTGTCAAAACATTAAAATAAAGAGTGGAAGTGAAAGGAAACGAACCCCATTCATCTCGCATGGAAGGGGAGCACTCAACCATTTGAGCTACATTGCTTATCCCATAACATTTATGCACTAACGTTTATATATATTTAATATAAAATCTTCCTTTAATCTTTTTTGATGGATACAGCAAGGGCGGCCGCTTCGGCTCGCCTAGTGTTGCATCTGCCCCTGTGTAGTAATTGCCAATATCCAAGATGAGAAAAGTAAAAGTGTGGCAAAATCCATTGACTTAAATCGGTGTAGCTACATGCACTGTGATGTTTGCAACGAAGAGCAAGTCAAGGACATGGTGTATTTGACGGTCCTAAAATATGGCCCAATAGATATCAAGTTTAGTAATGTTGGAATGGTGAGTAGTTCTAACCAAACAATCCTTGACCTTGATTTTTCAAGTTGATTGTGTTGGAGAAGAGAGATACTCAATGATATTTAAGGATATTTGTTAATATTGGAGAATATATTATGGCTTGATATTTGATAATATTGAGTAATATATTGTGGGTGATTTAGTTGACCACAATTTGAATATTTCTATAACTTGTTATTATACAAAATTGTTCAAGATCTAAGCAGATCGAAGAATACTTCAGAATATTACAAACTTGAAATCCAATCACTTGACATCAAAACTTCAATCAACATTAGGCTCAAATTATTGTACCCGTCTATATCAATAGAAAGACCTCAGATTCATCCAATAATTCACAAAGAACCAGGCAAGTTGCAGTCACTTCTATGACCCAGAAGAGCTCAACTTCACCACAATCGATTCACTCTCCCATAGAAGAAAAACACTCAGACTCCTAATCTCACTAAGAAACTCAAAGATTCATCCAACTAGAAATGGAAGATGAAAGAAAAGGGATATGACCAACGACTATACACAAGGAACTCTCTCGAAGAAAACCCTCACACAGAAGATGAAAAGGACCGAATGAATTAGGGTTCAGATACACACACACACACACAACATTTATACTATCCAGTGCCACCGTAGATCAAAAGACAAATGAATGGTTCAGGGCGACTTGCAACTTTTCATACCACGGTAACTTAAAGTCACAAAACTGAAATGCGGGGTCAAACTTGGACCTTTCTATTGGACTGGGTTTCATTGGGTGACTATACATGTGTGTTATTGTAAACTCTAAACATAAATGAATACAATACAATCTCCTCTCTTCTCATGTGGATGTAGATTTGTCACACGGCGACAAGCCATGTAAATCTTTTTGTTCTTATTTATTGAATTCTTCATAGTATCAGAACAGATGTTTTGATCTAATCAATTGTTTAAAATTGCAAGTAGAAATGATTTCTTAATCTGTTTGCACAATTCTTTTTTTTTTCAGCTTTGTGCGAGCGTTGTATCTTTCAAACCGTAACTCGAAATTGCACAAGACCAGTGCCATTGGATTCATATCGTTCATATCTAGTAAAATGAGTTTTAGGCTATTTTTAGCAATGTTTGGTACGTTAAAATCATCCTCCAAGTCACTTGATCGTGTCATCAATGGCACTTCTGTGCTTGTCCAGATTCCGCAGATTCAAAATATGAAGGGTGGATTTTGAAGGATCAACTCGTTTGATCTTAGCTTCTAAATTTAATGGAAGCACATATTGCGGAAATCTTCACCTTTTCAGACTCGGTGGAAGAGTTGTAGAACCGTTGAAGAACTTTATGGAACCAAAATAATGTCGTTTGAATCTTTGAATTGAAATGTGAAATTGCTACTGTTGAGCAAGAACACAATGCATTCATCGAACATCTTGATCATCTTTAGAAGATGCGGGATGAATTGAGCATGTATTGTCTACGTACAATCGATGCAAAAATCTTGCTAGAAAGGGCTAAAAAAGATAAGTTTTTTTCTTTTCTGAGTAGTTTGAAGTCGGAGTACAAGAACCTTCAGAGTCACATCCTCATGAGTTCTGCTCTTCCATCTTTTTTGGGTGTGTGCAAATATGTAGCAAGAAGAAACTCGGAAAAAGATTATGAATTCAGAATCAAAGCTATATCTGAGTTAATTGCTTTTATTGTCAAAAGAGATGAAATAAGAAAAAGTTTCCAGAACAATGAAAGTTGAGATGCTCCAAAATATGATCACTGCCACAAGTTAAGGACACTCTAAGGACTGTTGTTGGGATCTTTATCCTCAACTAAAGCCATCCATTATGAAAGGAGGAAATAAGAAGTCACTGTTATTGTTGTTGAAACTACCATTCAATGAATCAGTTGGCCTAAATTCTTCAACAGCTCAATTATCCTAGTCCAAAAGAGTCAACTATTTCTTCCAATACTCATGTCTCTGGTAACCTTGAAGCTTATTTCTCTTCGTATATACCTAAACATTTGAATACTTGGATTATTGATTCGAGTGCCACTTATCATATAGCAAATCATGTAGACAAAATTAATTTAAAAATGATGTTTCAGTTTCTATGGTAACTAAGTTCTAGTTTGTGGATCTGGAAAAATTAACATTTTTCATGGTCTTCCTAATTCAGATGCACTTGTGATCTTCCATTTCCAACTCAACTTCTTTCGTTCAGAAAAATAGCTAACTCTTTAAATTGAAATGTTTTTTTTTCTCCTTATGGTGTTGTGTTTTAGGATTGAACTTTGAGAAAGAAGATTGGTAAAGGTGTTTACTCAATGGACTTTATATGTTGAAACCATTTGATACCAGTTCTCTTAATAGCACTATACTAGAAAATCATGTAGTGCAACAAAGATTAGGACATCCTTTTAGTCATGTTTTATCCTTTTTGTTTCCACCTGTCTTTGATGCACATGTTTTTGATATTTGCCAGTTTTCCAAACAAGCTTGTCTACCATTTAATAATTCTTCATCTTGTCTATCAAACCTTTAAAGTTATCAAGTTTGATTTATGATGCACATGTCGAATTGATTCATATGTTAGTTTTTTTGATGATTATTCTAATTCTACTTAGATCTATTTACTGAAATCTAATAATGAAGTTTACCCAATTTTTCAAGGATTTTCATAGCATGGTGGCCTTCCTGCATTTCTTTACAATGAGTGTATTATTCATCTAACTAGATGTGTTGGTACGCTCCAACAAAATGGAGTAGCTGAAAGAAAGAATCAGCATATTTTGAAGACTATAAGAGCTCTTATACTTTAGATGAATATTTCAAAAAAAAAAAAATTGGTCACGTTGAGTTCTAACAGCTGTATAATTTATAAATAGAATTCCAAGTCATGTAAACCATTTTCAGTCAGTGTTGGAAATCTTAAAAAGGAAAAAGCTTGATGTGCCTCACCATTAGTATTTGATTGTGTTTGTTTTATGCACCATTAGACCTTACATCATGATTAAAAAAAGGATATACATGCTACGATCCTCAGTCTCAGAATCCATTTGTTTCAATAGATGTGTACTTTTTTTGTGAATGAACCATATTTTTGGGCATAGAGTTCAAATAAAAAATTTATGTCAGGGAGAGAGTTTGAACGATTTTTTAGTTGATTGCGAGTGTGTGATCTGGATAGTGTATGGGCTTATTTAGCATGACTTTTACTTTTGGTCTTGCTTCCCGTAGTAGAGCTTCTTGAAGAAACCAACTTAAATTTTGTTTGGAAATTAAGTTCTAAAAGAGCTTTCTATTTTGAAAGTGATTTTTAAAGATGCCATATTCAACTAGCCTTTTCGAATTACTCTTCTTATTTGAAAAAGTGCTTTCATAAACTTAGTCAAATATGTTGAAAAACAACTTTTGTGGATCTCAAAAATCATGCCAAATGAGCCTATATCCCAGCATCCCGACCATTCTTGTTATAGAGAATTTTGATATGAAAATAATTAAATACTGATGCTATTTAGCTCTGTAGGTTCCATCTGGCGTCATGTTGCATACTTTGTGGTCTTCACACATAAAATATGCAACGTGTTTTTCTACTTTGCCCATATGCTTCTAATTTATGGGATTTCATTTTAGCCACATACGTAAGAAATACCAATTGTAGCTTAAGCACGGTTTATAGTCTATTCTCAAAGACGGTAAAGAAAAATTCGGCCTTTGTATCCACCTTTTATGCAACATACTCAGCACGAAACAAGCATACTTTTAAGGATACCCCAATACCTATTCGACAATCCATGGTGTTTATTGTTCGATAGCTAGGGAAGAAAATTTGCATTGTAGATGGGACATGCTCAATTCATTATCTGAATGGAAAATCATGAAAGAGGTTAAAGCTGAAGGGTAACCCAAGTAAGCTCCACACATTAGTTCAACTACTTGGTGGTCCCTGTCGACAGGTTGGATCAAGTTCAATATCGAAAGGGTTGCTAGAAGGAATTACAATTTGTTGTAATATAAATGAAGGACAAAAAGGGAATAATGAATTACAATAAATTCATTTGGTGTAATGAATCGGTGAAGTGATTTGGTGTGCCGTTGGAGTGAAATTTTAAATCAAATTAGTTACACCAATTTGATGCACCATTTGAGATGCCCTTAGTAATCTTTTATCAATGGTCTAGGACATGGAAATAGAACTAAAGAAATATTCACTAACATGAAACTATTATTCAAAATGGATGTATTATGTATTTTTATTTATAATTATATCTTCTTCTTGGACTCTAGTATAACGATTGATCTTGCACATGGGTGCAAACTCAAACATATACATGTGAATGTGTACTAAGCGGTTTGTGTTCAAGTATGCATATTGAAAGTTCAAATATGTTTAGACCCACGAGTGGAATTAACAAATTAAAAACAATAATTCATTTATTAATTGTTTCTAAATGATTAAGGTTAATAAATTCAATTAACTAAGTTTGAACAATGACAATCAATCAAATCAAAAGTAATTAAGTAAAGAACACGGGATATGATCACCGAGGAAAAACCCCACAAGGATAAAAAAACTTTTGGACAAACTTGCTAGTAAAAATCCACTAGATAAGTAAACTTACAACTAGTTCAGACAATTCTAAACTTTAGCTGACTCTGACCACCTAACTTGTAAATCACCAAAGAACTCTGTTGGTTGTGCGCCACGCACTTCTTGAACTCTAAGAAACTTTTCTCTCATGTGGATCTCCAAGAACGTCGTTCTTCCGCGCCAAAATTTCCAGCGCTTCTTCTCCAAACTCCACAACTCTGAATACTTATTGGTAAAGGAAGGGTTTGATGTTTGATGAATGATATTTTATGATTTGATCTGTGGTTGAATGTGAAGGGTTATGGCCCGATCAAAAAAAATATGTTTGGGATGAATTTATGAATAATCAATCAAATGGTTGAACTAAGGAATCACTAGAATGTGTTTAGATCTTTTAAGGAATGACCTATAATGTAATATAATGATTCAACACCTTTTGGGGGCGAGATATAGCGTGTATATTTATAATGAAAAGTGTTTGGGGGGTAAAGTGTGACTCAGAAATCATGAAATAGGGTTTCACCATGAAACAGGGTAAGTCGAGCGCCAATGCGACCCCAAGCAAGTGCCAAGGTACTATTTTTGGTGCTCAAGCACTAAGCTAGTGGGTGCTGAGCAGTCATTATTATTTTCATCATAACTTTCTCCCCCAATATCGGATTGAGGTGACTCAAAAGCACGTTGGAAAGAAAACCCAAAATGCTACAATTCTTCTAGAAGTAGCGATTCTAAATTCCATTGTTTTCTATATGAAAAGTGAGTTACAACTTGTGGCTGAGAATTTGAGCATGACTTGTACGACACTTTTACACTTTTTTTACTTCTAATTTCATTTCACTTGGACATCTTGGACTCTTTCATGACCTACATTAACAATATCAACTCTTTTGACTTTAATTACAACTCAATTTTAACTCTTACGGATAAAGCCAATAACAAATGAAGATCTAACATCCACATTTGTCATTCAGTGACGAAATCTTTTCTTTCAAAGTTAAAAAAAAGCCTTACGAAAAACTACCCAATGACTCAATTCCCAAAATTTACTCAACTTCTTGTAAAACTATTTTCTGAAACACATGGAAACAACAATACCATGTGAAAAGTAATGGAAAACTTACAATTATTAATATATAACTAAGTTATATAAAACAATATAAGTAAAACATGTGTAACATCAAAGCATGCAATACTATGTGAATTACTAACTTAGAAATAAAGTATAAAATATCAATATCTAAACACAACACACTATATCAATATTAAAATTTCAACAAAAATTAATCATGACTTTCCCTAAGTCAATTATCAATCAAAAAAATTCAATTTTTTAAAGATTTTCCTCTTAACTCATTACTCGAATCCTTGAAATAAATATTGTTGGCCCCTGATGTCCGACCTAATTCAAAACATGCATATTATGAGTACCTAACTCGTATAAAATTCAGATCTGATCACTAGGTCAACTCATACATATGACCACCGTAATTCTAGGAGACATAATGATTATAGACTCTTTCCACATTATCAAACCACCCAGTCTCCCCAATCAATCAGTAACACTTGGAGGGAATGACATCAGCGCCTCCTTATTGCCATAAGTTTTTATCCATAATCGGCTCGTCATTTCCTGACAACGCAATAGGAAATGACATCATGATGATTTGATGGAAGCCAACCTCATCAACCAATCTAGGTTAAGATCATTGGTACACCTCCCAAACTTGGCACTGTAGCTTATTTGATAGACAAGACATGAGTTTAGATTATGAATAGTCATTTTTCTCTATAAATAGAGAAAGATGGTCCCTTCTGAAAGGGGCGAAGCCTGAACAACCTCACCACCAGGAAAACCACTTCTGGATCTCTAGGGCCTAACTAGGAAGGACCCTACAGAGTAACTACAGCGCTACACAATAGGGCCTATGAGCTAGAAGATATGGAAGGCAGACCTTTCCCACACATTTGGAATGCCGAACATCTCAAGAAGTATTACAAATAGAAAGAAAATGTACTTTGTAACACGTTCTCATAATAAAAAAAGAACTTGTTATAAACTACACTTTCAAATATCTTCGAAATCTTGCTCATTAGCAAGCTGAACTAAGGTTGCATATGTTGCAATACTTAGATAAATTTTTTCTCAGAAAAATTACAAAAATCTTGCTCATTAGAAACTCGAACTAAGGTTCTATGTACTGCAACACTTAGATAAATTTTCTCTCAGGAAAAATTATAGAAATCTTGCTCATTAGCAAGACGAACTAAGGTTGTATGTGCTGCAATACTTAGATAAATTTTCTCTTATGGGAAATTACAAAAATCTTGCTTATTAGCAAGCCGAACAAATGTTGCATATGCTGTAACACTTAGATAAATATCCTCAGGGAAAATTACAGAAATCTTGTTCATTAGCAAGTCGAACTAAGGTTGTATGTGCTTCAATACTTAGATAAATCTTCTCTCAGGGAAAATTATAGAAACCTTGATCATTAGTAAGCCGAACTAATGTTGCATGTGCTGCAACACTTAGATAGATTTCCTTTTAGGGAAAATTACAGAAATCTTGCTCATTAGCAAGTCTAAATAAGGTTTCTTATGTTGCAACAGTTAGATAGATTTTCTCACACGGGAAATTACAGAAATCTTGCTCATTACCAAGCCGAACTAAGGTTGCATGTGCTGCAACACTTAGATAGATTTCCTCTCAGGAGAAACTACAGAAATCTTGTTCATTATCAAGCCGAACTAAGGTTGCATGTGCTGCAACACTTAGATAAAGTTCCTCTTAGGGAAATTACAGAAATCTTCCTCATTAGCAAGCCGAACTAAGGTTGCATATGCTGCAACACTTAGATAGATTTCCTCTCACGGAAATTACAGAAATCTTGCTCGTTAGCAAGTTGGGCTAAGGTTGTATGTCTTGCAAAATGTTTTTCTACTAAGGAATCCAAAACAATTTGTACAACACGAAAATTTGAAGTAACGCTCAAATAACATACTCATTTACTAACAAAATGTAATTACAAGCAATTCGAAAGAGGGTACAATGTTCAGCAAAAGAATTAAACAAGGAAAGCTAGGGGTGGAGGATCTTGCTGACTTGGGACGTTACGCTCAATGTCTTCATCAGTAGGGGAGATGAGAACCCTTGCTGCCTCCGACAACTTCTGTAGCTCTTTCTTTTGCTATTCTAAAGCCTTCACCAAGAACGCAATATCAAAGTCTGGCCTCTCCTTGCCAATATGCTTCACAAGCTCTTCTAAGGCTACCACATAGGCATCCTGAACTAGAGCGTTGAACTCAGAAGAGACCATCCAAATATCCACTACCTTGGTTGTTTTAGTCTCAGCCTCTTCTGCCTTCTTAGTGGCTTCTTCACCCTCTTCACTGCCTCGTCAGCTCGAGATCGCTCCTCATCAGCTTTGTCTCTCTCCTCCTCAGCTCTCTTTTTCTTAGCAGAGGCCCTCAAAAGGCCTTCTCCTCCCAAATTTGTAGGGCCTTATTGTCATCCATGAAGTTCAGCTCCGAGGCTGACTTTGCCTCCAGCTTCACCCTTATCGTGTTTAGGGGATCTTTATACTTCTCTCATTTTTAGTAAACCTTGCCATCTTTCAAAAAGGCCTAAAGCTTGACTTCAGACCTCTAAAATTTTGTCCAGTTTGGCCTTTACTTGGGAAAAAAATGGGGTAATCTGAGTTATAAAACAAAAGAAGCAAAAAATTTCTTAAATACACTAGCTCGATTGACGTATCTTATTTGCTACAGACTTCATATACAGAATGGATCTATGGCTGTAAAGTTGAGCAGAGATTACGGCCTTGCTTATTGGCATCTCAACAAGGAATTACTGCTCCATCTCATTCCAGCTCCTAGTAAGGAGATTAGTAGAGCCTCGAGGGGAAGAAGAAAGTGCAACTGTAGACTCCCTTGATGGAGATGGAGCCCAAAGGAAGTCTAGGAATATCTCAGGTCCGCGGCCCACTAAGTTGTCAATGTTAGGCCTTTGTAGATCTAGGCATCACTCCTACAAACCCGAGAAGCCAGCCCAGACAGTGGCAGAAAAGGAGGAAGATACAAGTGTCGACCTCTGTAGAGGTGTCACTCAGGAGGACTACACCTTGCTGGTGGCTCCTTAATACGACCTCGCTTTATGAGTTTGGCCTCTTGCTCTACCCCTAACCTCCTCAAGTCAGCTCATAAACTAAATTGGAGCCTCCCTTTTTTCCTTTATTAGCAGCATCCGCCACTTTCGCTGCCTTATACCCCAACATGTCTTTATCCTAATCTAAAAAAAGAAAACAACAAAAAATATTATTAGTATCATAACCAGATTGCAACTAAAACACTAAGAGATTGGAATAACCCAGCCTCAAAGAGGTTTGAGTCAGAGATAACGACTTTGCAGGACCTCTGCTCATTTGGAAGAGTTCTGATCGCATCAGCTCGCAACTAGACTATCGAAGTCAAGGTTGCCTTCCTGTAGTCCGGAAGCAAAGTAAAATAATTGAGGATATACTTATGAGTAAGAAAAATACAAAGAAGATATCCACTTACATAATGGATGATAAAGAGTAAGAAATACGTCCTCCCTATACAATTCGGTAGGGGGCGAAACTATCATTCTTCCAACACATAAAACAATTCTTCCTTCCATTTTTTTAATAAGGAGAGAATGTCTAACATTAGTGGACCACCGTCCTAAGTCCTAAGTCTAACACCGGCATACCACCAGCCAGTGTTCTTTCCGTCCTCTTTAAAAGTAAAAGAGTGTTAAATTGTTCCACGCTCAGCTCGAGATTCCCTAACTTATCCCACAGAATCAAAGTGGCAACCAATGTTCGCCACCTATTGGGGTATAGTTGAGTAGGAGCTATTCCCAAGAAAGAAAGGAACCTGCAATAATTTTAGAAAAATGGAGTCTAAGACAAGCATTTAGAATGGTGGAGTTCACAGCCACGCGGCCTACTGGGGGTACACTAGCTCGGTCAGATGGACTTGGGATTACCATTTTCACTGAACTAGGAATATTATATTTAGCCCTCAAGCTCGCCACAAATCTCTCATCACCATTGACCAATAAGAATTAGCTCCCACTCCTCGGAACCATTTCTCTCACTACTATTATGAGATCTAACTTCAACACTCTTAGGGTTTTGTTCCATGTTTATAGGACAACTTAAATCTTGTGGGTTCACTACAGAGATTGGGACTGGAGTTAAGACCTCATGGCAGTCCAAACTAGCAGAAGAGGTGGAAGTAGAAGGTACCGACTCTTCCTGTTGGTTATCCCAAGAATGTACTCCTAAACTCGTCCAAACTCATGCAATGACAGACATAAAAATGCAAGAAAAAAAGGTGCTTTCTGATAAGGGAAATACTTGGGGACGAACAACCTCACTCAGAAAGGAAATGAAAACGTGAGGGAAATTTTTTCGTTTCGTTGAGAGAGAAAAAGCTTGAGAGCAAAAATGTGAAAATGAAAAGAGGTATGAGGATTTTTAAAAAAGAGGAGATAAAAAGACAAAATCAGAATCATTAGATGAAGAAAAGAAGGAAAAATGAAGGGCCCAGATTTGATGAGTCAAAACTACGTAGTTTTGATACCAAGCTTCCAAGGGAAGCTATTAAAAATGCTGGATAGCTCGCCAAATCAAACTATGACACTTGTTAAACAAATTAATGTTGCAATAATGACAAATATAGGAAAACGAGCCAACTGCGTTCAAGGTCAATCCATCACCTAGGTGAGTATACACTTGGGAGGTAATTGTTGGCCCACGAAGTCCGACCTAATTCAAAATGTGCGTTTTATGAGTACCTAGCTCGTATAAAATTCAGATAGGAACACTAAGGTCAGCTCGTACATATGACCACCATAATTCTAGGAGACATAAAGATTACAGACTCCTTCCACCCAGTCCTCCCAATCAACTAGTAACACTTGTAAAGAATAACGTCAACGGCTCCTTATTGCCGTAACTACTTATCCATAGTCAGCTCATCATTTCCTAGCAATACAATAGGAAATGACATCATGGTGAATTGATAGGAACCGACCTCATCAACCAATCAAGGGTAAGATCATTGGCACCCCTTCCAAGCTCAGCACTGTAGCTAATTTGATTGACAAGACATGAGTTTAGACAAAGAGAAGCCATTTTTCCCTATAAATAGATAAAGATGATCCCCTCCAAAAGGGGGCAAAGCCTGAATAACCTCATGACTTCAATTCAAACACTACTATTTCTGCTCCTCCCATAAGGAGCAGGACTGAGCACTTGTATTTGACGGTCACCATCAATAAAAAAATGTTTTTCTACTTTAAAGTTGGCTCAAAATTTGTTTCAACAATTTTCGATGTCGACAGATACTAATATCTTCCACTTTTGTCACAATTAAGGAAGGAACGGACAAGTAATAAATATGAACATAGAGATGAATGAATTAAAAAAATATGCACATGTACATTTATGCAAATTTATACAAAACATGTGATGGGAGAAAAAAAATTCCTTTACGAGACAACTGTTTTTATTTTTCATGGATTTTTAAATTCATCATCATGAATAGTTATTTGCTTACTTATACATGTACAATTCTTAAATATTAAATTTTTCCCATATAACTTATTTTTCAAACAACTTATTAAATGTCTCATAAATGTCATGCTTATCTTCAGACTCTTCTTGTGAAGCGTTAGGTTTCTCTAAATCCTCAAGTGACTCAATCTTAACCACATATGTGAATGTCATATAATTCCTTATCTCATCAGGAGTGGACTTCTCGCTTTGATTATTCGAGCTTGACTCGTCATCTGTGAGAGTAGTATTCATAGCCTTACTTAGGATTTTCTTATAATTAGGACTCTCAAATTTAATATGACCAACACTTTGGCACTCATGACACCTAACATACCTCTTCCATGAATCTCTAGAATTATTATTCTCTCGATTATCTTTTCTAGATGTATTAGAGTCACATTTAAATCTCTTAGTAGATCTCTTATTATTTTTAAGGAATTTCTTGAGTTTCCTAACAAGGTATGCAAGTTCCTCATCCTTAACCTTTTCATCATCAGTGGTGTCACACTCAGCTTCCGTGACTGTTTTGAGGGCTAAGGATTTGTCTTTCTTAGACTGGGGATAGGTTAATTTCATAAGTTTGGAGAGATCCTACAAGTTATTCTATTTTAATAGCACCCAAATCATTACTCTTTTCAATAACAGTCTCCTTATATCTAAATTTCTCATTTAGAGATCTCATAACCTTTCTCACTATCTAGGCTTCAAGAATTCGCTCACTTAAATTAAAGATAAAGTTGACTATATCATGTAATTTAGCATAGAAGTCATCAAAAGACTCGTCATCTTTCATCCTAGTTTCATCAGATTCAGTAATCAACATCTACAATTTAGAGTTCTTAATAGCCTTGGTTCATTCATGTATGATATCTAAAATATTCCCCAAATTTTTTAGCAGTCTCACAAATCGACACATGCCTAAACTCTTTAGGTGACACGGACATCAATAGGGCATGAAGCCCCTTACTATTACCCATTTGTGCAATTAACCAATTAAAAGCAACAAGTCACATATTAATTGCTTCTAGATGATTAAGGTTAATTAATCCAATTAAACCCTAAGTTTGAACAATTACAAATCAATCAAATCAAAAGTAATAAAGTAAATAACACAGGATATGATCATGGAGGAAAATCCAACAAGGATTAAAAACCTCCAGGCAAACTTGCTAGTAAAAATCCACTAAAGAAGTAAACTTACAACTAGTCCAGATACTGGTAAACCTTAGCTGACTCTAACCACCTAATTTGTAAATCATCAAGGAACTCCATTGGTTATATGTTTTGCACTTCTCAGAACTCTGAGCAACTTTTCTCTGTCGTAGATCTCTAAAAATGAACCTCGTTATTCTGCGTCGGAACTCCGAGCGCCTCTTCTCAAAACTCCAAACTCTGAAAGCTTATTGGTAAAGGTAGGTTTTAGTGTTGGATCAATGATCTTTTGTGTTTTGATCCGAGGTTGAATGTGAATGATTTTGTCTCGATCAACAGAACTATGTTTGAGATGAATTTATGAATAATCAATCAAGGGGTTGAATCAAGAAATTACTAGAATGTATTTAGACCTTTAAAGGAATGGTCTATGGCATAATATAATGTTCCAATACCTTTTAGGACGAGATATGTAATGTATATTTACAATGTAAAGTGTTTTGGGAGAAATAGGATTCAAAAATCACGAAATGGCTAGTGGTAGCCGAGGAGTCATCAGTATTTCATCATGCCTTTCTCTTCCAATATCAGATTGAAGTTATTTAAAATGCATTAGAAAGACAATTTAGAGGGATACAATTCTGTTAGAAATAGCCTTGTCCAAATTTCAATGTTTCTATGTGAAAAATACGTTGTAACTTATGGCTGAGAATTTGGAGCATGACTTGTTTGACACTTTTACACTTCTTTGACTTCTAATTACATTCCACTTAGACAACTTTGACATCTTGGACTCTTTCAAGACCAATATTACCAATCTCAACTCTTTTGACTTTAATTACAACTTAATTTCAACTCAACTAACCTAGATTTTGGGTACGGATAAAACCAATAACAAATGGATATATAACACATGAACAAATAGGGACGTGATAAGAGATATGTTTACAACAATGTCATGCTATTTTTTTAGGTCAATGATACTTTCTTTCTTGACGATATCCCAATCGAATTTTATTTTGGTTGGTATTGTCGTTTATTTCCTTCTCTTTGGGTGCTTGATGACATGCAGTGATCACTTGATTTATCACTTTGGATGTGTTAAAGTCACATGTAATTAACGTTTACTGTTCATTCAATTCACTTGATTTCTTTCATCATTGGCTGTGACTCAGTGGTGGACTGTGGATTGGTTAGCCTACTATGACTAGTCGATTTAGTTAAAAGTGAACAATACTAATATATTGGATTTTTTTATCTAAATTAGGTTGGATTTTTTGAAAAAATATTTTTCCTTCTTTGCAAGTGTTTTTAGGGGAAAAATATTGAGAAAATATTGTTTTCTTTATTCCATCTGATTTTTTATTTTGCTTCCATCTTTGTGGTATTTCTAGGGTTTGGTATCCACCTTTATAAATGTTAGACTATTTTCACAAGTTTTGTATTATGTAAATATAGAAAAATTGTGTAGGCATAATTATTGTATTTATTTTCTCCATATTAGTCAATTGAATAAAATATTTCATTCATCTACCAATTAATTATTTTGTAATTTATCTTGTTGTTTGTTTGCGATCATATACTTCATATCGTGTCATATATATTACCTTGATCCGTTTTATTTCCCAACAAGTGGTATCAGAGCTATTGGTTGTGATTTGTTCGTGGCTTTTGTTATTGATGGTAGCTTTGAAGTATGATATTTCACTCTAGGATCGCAATACAACATATTCGTTATGGCAAGTGAAGAAACGAGTTGTATTCGCTCATATGGATTTGGATGATGCGTTGTTAGGATTTGAAAAAATGCACACAACTTGGACGACGGAGAGAAACAACGGAAGGATCGAAAGGCACTTTCACATACCAATCTTCATCTCTCTAATAATATTATTCAGGACGTTTTGAAGGAAAAAATGGCAGTTGCGTAGTGGTTGAAGTTGGAACAATTGTGCATGACTAAAAGTCTAACAAGAAAATTGCATCTAAAGCAGAGGTTGTATTATAATCGCATGGCTGAAGTTGGATCATCTAGCTGTGTTCAAGGATATCATCGTTGATTTGGAGACTTTTGACTTAAAATATGATGAAGAAGATTTGGTCTTACTCCTTTTGTGTTCGCTTTTCCCTTCGTTTAATTCATTTAGAGACACAATCTTGTATAGCCGTGATACGATTACCATTGAAGATGGAAATTTGATCAAGTACTTCAGACTAGATAGATAAATTGTATAAGTTACATGTGTGAAAAATGACATTAAACTCCTGTAAGAAAGTCTTAAAGCTTTAAATTAATGAGAAAGGGCATGCAAAGAATCACAGATGAATGGATATATTTTTTAAAGTATGAAATCAAATCCAGTGCTACTAGGACATTTTAAATAGAAAAGCTCATAATAAATTTTTCTTTGTAAAACTTTTATTTCCTATCAATAAGCACATATTTATAATTTTTTTTCTCAATTTTGTATATCTTATGTAAACGTTTATCTCTATTAAGCAACTTAATGACCCTTTTAACGAAGTTTAGGTTGGTATCTTCAAGTGAAGAAGGCTACAAAGGCAAGTATACGATGTATCTCACTTTTTCATATATTTTAGATATTTTGAATCTCAATCACTTTTTTCTTTTATGGAGACTATAGAAGAACTTAGGTCAATCTAGTTAAAGCATTTTCAAAGTCAATTCACCATACAAATTATCACCATCTCAAGTCTCTAACACGCGGTCAAAACTCACTCATAAGAATCTGATGTGTGCAGTGCATACAATACGAGTAATAAACCATACCAATTATTCCAAACAAATTAATAAAAAATTTATTTATCATGCATGAACTTTACTAGTACTTGAATACAAAATAACATGTCCAGTAAAAAGTCCCCTCTTTTTTTTTAATAAAGGAAAAAATAAAATAAAATAAAACTGAAACTGAAACTCCTAATTTACAATGAACGAGTGTGCAAAAAATATGAATAATGCAGATGCATGCACTTAAAAACCTAATCAATTAGGTACACAAGTGCTCTTACCGTGAAGGGCTATATGAGGAATATTGCAATTATCAACATAATTTAGACTTGTAAGTTCACTCTTCTTGACCCAAATCTTCTTAAAAGAAGATGTAATCTTAGTCAATTGAGTAATCAATTTAGTCAAGTGCCTCACTTAGTCAGTCAAAAAGAAAACATGAGTAGTTAGATCTCGATTATTGTTCCTATCCAAGGACTTACGACAATTAGGTCTAATTTGACCAAAAACAACACAATTATGACATGAGGGAATAAACCAAGAGCCAACTTTAGGTTGAGGTACCTTATGTTGCACAAGTAATCAAGGTCCAGGGCCAATAACATTCTTAGCCTTGAAAGGAACATGAGCTAACTTGGTTTTAAAAGATGAAGCACCATGGGCATTAGGCTTATTCAGTCCTAACATATTGTGAATCTTCTTAGAACCAGTAGTAAAGAATTGGAGTTGTGCACTAGACTTCTCAAGGTCACTAGTAAGAGACAACCTTAGCATGATTATGAATTAACATGATTATGAATTATTGTGTTGCTGTCCTCTCAAAAGGGTCAGCACTTTGTGATTGAAATTTTATTTCTAGATAAGTTGTTAAAGACAAAATAGAAAATAATTTCAATAAATCTCTCTCACTCTCCCTCCCTCTCTCTCTCCCTCTCTCTCTCTCTCTCTCTCTCTTTTGTGATTGAAATTTTATTTCTAGATAAGTTGTTAAAGACAAAATAGAAAATAATTTCAATAAATTTCTCTCTCTCTCTCTCTCTCTCTCTCTCTCTCTCTCTCTCTCTCTCTCTCTCTCTCTCTCTAATATAATAATATTGGGTTTGTCAGTTGGAGAGATTATATTTCTTTTTCTTTAGGGTGATGGCAAACAAAAATAATCAATTTTTTAAGGCAATTAGAGCGATTGTGCTATGAACCCATATATTTTATTTTATTTTATTTTATTGTTTTCTAATTTTTTTGTCTTAGTTATTTTTATTGTCTTCGAGACATGCATCTGGCGAATAGATGCCCGCTTTGCAAACGAGCTTAGGAGAATATAAAGCATTTTTTTGTTGGATTGTGAGTTTGCAAAAGCATATTGAAGTGCGTTTCAGGGCTGTTTGCCAAAACGGTGGACACATCACAGATTAAGATTCTCAAATCTAAAGTTCTTTAATGGTTAAGAAACGTGTTATGTTGTTTAAACATAGAGACAATAAAATACTTGAGCCCCCTGTTTGGTCTCAATTTTTTAAAGTTTAATTTTTCCTCAAATTTATTTTTAACTAAATATTTTATGAAATACACAATTATTATTAACTTTCCAATCACGCATTTCAACAATATTTATCAAAATTAAATTATAACTAAACCAAACATGGGCTAAATTTCTTTGGATGTAAAAATTATGTAGGAAAAAAGTTCTTTAAAATTAGTGAATAAAGAAATTCTCGAAAATGTGTAGTATTTGTAATCAATTACAAGATTCTTTTAGAAATATATATAATTATTTTTTAATATTCAAAACATATATAACAAATTTGTGTGTGTACACGGAATCAGTCTTCTAAGCACCGGGTGATATCCCACCACCTATTATAATATGTCATGTTATCTGAATGTTTATGATAAGCTAAGCATAGGAAATCACTCATATATATACACACACACACACACACACACCTGTACAGAAGATTTGACATGCGATGTCTGCTCTTCACTATACACATACACAAGGCCGGCTCTGAATGTTGAAGCCCTACATATAAATATTTTTGTACGTGTATTAGTATTAAACATGATCGAATGAAATAATTTCTCGTGATGAGGAACATTATACTTATGGTACACACCATTTATTTTGTCCAAGAATTAATTTTCATATTCAAGAAATAGAATATAAAGGATTTTATGAAACCAGTAAGGCATGGGAGTGGTGACTACTTTTTATTGTCCAAAATAATCTATATTTAAAAATAAAAATTTCGAAAGCAACAATCAGAACATGAATTAAAATACATTATTGGGTGGGGATACACCTACATTATTTGCACTACATATATATTTGTAAGAAAATTTCACAAATAAATAATGTTTTAGGGCTTCCAAATTTTTGTGGCCCCATGTATCACGAGGCCCAAGGCCATTGCCTAGGTGGACTTGGGGGCCAGAACTAGGTTTGCACAATCAGAAGGTTCGAGATCGCGATGTCAGCTCTTTGCTACTTGAAATTGTAGTGTGTTCTAAGTGTTGGATTGTTCGCCCATTAAAAAGTTGTGTGCAGAGGTGGAGGAAGGTAGCAAGGCTTGGGCTAGTCCATTTACATTGCGTTTGATAGGCGCGGAAAATACCTCCTAAAAAAATGTTTACCTTATTTTGAGGAAAACAAAAACCTATTCCCCCAAAGAAAATGTTTTCCTTAAAAACAAGGAAAATCAGGCATATATTTAAAAGTTGGAAAATATTTTCAATGAAAAAATAGCAATTAAATGCTCAAAAATAGGAATTCGGGTGGAAAACTGACATTTTCCATATAAAAAATAATGCAATCGAACACACACTTGGTGTTTTTGGGTAGAAAAACTTAAAACTAATGAAATTTTTTGTCCCCGACTCTATTTCTGGTTACGTGAAGGCTGGCAATAAAGCAAGGATATAGACGATGAATAAATAAATTTAACTAGTTATCTAGCCCCATAAGAAACTTATTTAACAGCAGCCTCCCAACTTGTTTGTCGCTCGTGTGTTTGTGCATAATATATATATGAAAAAATTAGTAGTAATTGCAGCATCCTGATCATGAGCTGGTTTGACAGAAGCGAAATGATAGGATAACATAGACAAGCTACTGATATCGATTAGGATTGAGATTCTGAATAAAACCCTCAACTACACCTTGTTGATCACTCTTTGACATCAGAATTCGTGAAAGACTTATTTGATACTTGATTTGGAATAAGTAGGATGCTTAGGCTTATAACCAGGTGGATAGCCACGAATTTTATAACATCTATAGTTCCAATAAGTGCAAAAAGGTATATCCTTCTTTTGGCCATTATTTTACAACAAAAAACTATGTTCTCATTAAATTTGAAGCCGATTAAATAACTCCATTTTTCATATTTATCGTTTTCTTCTGTTTATGTGGTTTCCAAAGAAAGAACTTTCGATTTAAGTAAGACTGCCTCAACTTTGCAGAAGTACATGTTCGTGGCACAAATTGGTTGTGCCTCTATTGGCGTTTTGGGTTCTCAATTTTTGGTCCAGGTTGGCTAGCTAGGAGCATCGCTGCAGCCTTAGACCTCACTCGTGCAGTACATCATCCTGGTAATCACTTACGAAACTAATAGAGATTGAAAGTCGTATGTATTGATTTGCAGCTGCAAGCTTGCCATTACTGTTCATTGATGGAGTTGAGCTTCATCATGAATTTTCGGTACTCTGTGTTCCCTGGTGCTGCTGGATGCATTACCTACGTTTACTTGTAATTTAAATTCATCTTGCCTTCATTATCTCATTATCAATTCTAAAGCTTTCATCTTGTGTAGTACTAATATGATGATAATAATTCTGAATCTTAGTTGATGCTTATTAATTTTTTTCTTTTCGACTTTTGCAGCAAGAGATGGTATGCTACTTGAAGGAGAATTTAAAATTTTGACGAGCAAGCTGCCAAGATCTAGGTGAGGAAATTAAAATCTGTGGCAGCAATTATGCAGAAGAGATGTAGTCTTACTCAACCATGTTCCAGGCTTACCAGCCACGCCATTCGTGTCACTTGACTCAATTCCCAATTGACAATTCTGAAACTCAACCAGAGTTTGAGCGTAAGCCAGGCATGACAATAGTAAACTTCCCAGATGAAAATGCCTCAAATAAATAAGGTGGATATATACACCATTCGCACAGTAGAATACACTCATTCACAATTTGCATGAATGTAAAATATACAATCCCACAGATGGGACAACCAGGGATAGGGACAGTATCAAAAAGGTGGTACGTATCAAGATTTATCAGAATAAGACTCGTAGAAGTCACTAGGGCAAGGTGACATGACCTCTTGCTCCAAAAATTGAAGTACTTGTTGCATTGCAGGACGATTGTCCGGATTTGCATCGGTGCATCTTGCTGCTATTTCTACAATTGCTTCTACAGTCTCCACATCAGCATTTTGACATTTTTTGTCCACGGCATCCTCCATCCAATTCTCCTTCAGTAAAGTATTCATCTGCAAATTATGTTATCAGTTGAAAAACGTATGTAATAGGTGAAGCTTAGATATATAATTGAAGTGATACAGCTTCGAATTCAAGAAGAGCATACCCAACCAACGACATTTAGTCCTCGTTTTACAAAAGATGGATCAGTCGGTCTCTTTCCAGTTACGAGTTCTAACAGTAGAACCCCAAAGCTATATACATCTGACTTCTCAGTTGCTCTTCCACTCTGTAAGTATTCTGCGTCGTTTTAAAGAAAAAAAATCTTGGTCAGTTTTATTCGCATGATGATTCTTGGAAATTTTTACAGGTGAGAAAGAAATAGCAGGGTTTTGTTGCTTGTATGCATCTTTACAACAAGAGTAACAACAATCTCCCAAATTTCTAAAACTGCATTCCGTAGAGAATATGCAATAATAGGAAGCTTACTATTATATGCCAATAGACTCGTCTTAATTGCGATTAATTGATGTTGATGGTGTGGGGTTAAAGACTCGGAATTGTTAATTTTCAAAGCCATAATAATAGCAGCAATTGACATTAACCCAAACCTCTTGAGCACTAAAATGTACTACATTCAAATTACGATGGAATTCAACATTACCAATGATCAAGACTAAAAATGTTCGTAATAAGTTGAAGAAAAAACCTGGAGCCATATAGCCGAATGTGCCTGCAACTACAGTTGTGACGTGAGCATCCTCATCAACCAATAGTTTGGCAAGGCCAAAGTCTGAAACGTGAGGCTCAAGGTTCTCATCAAGGAGTATGTTGCTAGATTTTATATCACGATGAATAATTGTTGGGCAGCAGTCATGGTGTAGGTATGCCAATCCCTTAGCAGAACAAAAGGCTATTCTTAAACGAGCTTTCCAATTCAAGGTCCGGTCATCTACACGCTCTGATGAGCAGATTATTGAATTGGTAAGCTAATAGGAAACAAAACACTAAATTCATAATAAGAGAACAAGCATTTAGAAGCAGGTAATAAAGTTTCAACCTTATTATTTTGCCAAAAAATTAAATAAAGACATAGTAGACCAAGAAGAAATGTACCATGCAATAAATCATCCAAGCTGCCCATATCTAAGTAATCATAGATAAGAAGCTTGGCCATGGGAAGCTTGCAGTATCCTCTAAGATTGACAAGATTTATGTGCTTGATGCTACCCAAGATCTCCAACTCTCTCTCAAAGGCTTCATCACAACCTTCACGAGTCCAGTCAATCTTCTTAACAGCAAACGTACCACAATCATTCATAACCATTCTATATACAGTACCAAATCCTCCAGCCCCAACAACATCCTCCTCGTTAAGAGATTCAATCTTTTCTACCAGTTCACAAGAAGGATATGGAAGATCGCCATGAAATGTGATGAGCTTGGCACCTGAAAAATTATTAAAAAAATATATGAACCTTAATAGAAAAAATGATTAAGAAAGTTGAAAGATTTGAAAAAACATCAAGGTTACTTGGTTGTTGATGAACTTGTTTCTTTACTTCTGTGTATCTTTTTGCATCCCTTTCTTTCTTGGTCAGCAACCGTATCCACAGAAAACCAAGGAGCAAAATAAATGCAAAACCCAATGTGGACATTGCACCAATTACTGCTCCTTTGATATAGCGGGATGACCTCTTAGAGGGTACTGCAGCAACACAGCAGTTTAGAAGAGTTTAAAATTTTCAATTACATGGAAAGGACGTCATTGATTGGATAGCAACGCAAGGATCGAATCCTACTAAGCCCCTGTTTGATGGCATTATTGGCAAAAATAAAGTTTTGAATAGTGAAGTAAGGAAAAATTTTTAGGTTTACATGCAAAATATTTTATTGTGCGAATATATAATTGAAAATGAGTACAAAGAATAAAGAGTTGAAATAATGATTGTCAAACAAGGGCTAAATTTTCAATATTTTTAAAGCATGTTTGAGCCCCATTAAAAGGTTAAGAATGCATTTTGGAGTAATAGATTGACGGAGAATGTATGGTTAAAAAATAAGGAAAAGTTTTAGGTTTGCGTATAATATTATTTCATTGAAGAAAATGTGATAAGAAGAGAAACAATGTATTTTGTAAAAAATAAGAATCAAACAAGAGCTTAATCTCTAAACAAATACCTGCAGCTTGATCACTTTCAACATGAGGCAACACAGCAGGAAATCCTAGTGAATTTCGACAGGGCTTGCTTACTTGTTGGCCACAAAGATCTAAATTACCAATAAACCTAGGCATAATAGCAGCCTTTTCAGAATAGCTTTTGAAGACGTTAAACCTCTTTGCATAAAAACACAAGGATAGATCTATTAATATCATCTCTGTTCACAAAAAGAGAAGATTGATGAAAATCTATGATACACCAATACGGACACGCGTATCTGACACGATAAATGTCGGATAGTAACACGGCACGTTGTCGACATGTTAATTAATTTTTTTAAAATTCTTCATTTATATAGTATAAATTTAATTTAATATTTATCATTAATTTTTCTTATTGAAATCTTTTAAATATGAATACAAATAGGTTATTTATTAATAAATTTGAATCAAAATTATATAATATTTCTAATAAAAAAAATGATCATGGTAGAGTGTTTAAGGAGTGTCGATATCCGAAATGCATGTTGGACAAACTACCCCAAGTTAAAATGTCCGTGCAATACAGATGTAAATAAAGTGCATGTAAAATTTCATACATTAGTGCAAGGATAGAAGCCCTTCAAGGGTTCTAATTATACCATTTTCTTTAAATTGGAAGTATAGATTGGAAGAGGGGGATTCAAATACCAATGCAATGCATATTCAACTTTAGTGAAATTATCTATCTCGTGTAAAGCTTGCACAACTTTTGAGTGTGCGATACCAGCATCTACAATTATTTCTTTACGCAAACAGATGTGGCAAAATACATTATTGTAACAAACTATGC
This sequence comes from Fraxinus cuspidata, assembly GCA_903798385.1. Classification (NCBI taxonomy): domain Eukaryota; kingdom Viridiplantae; phylum Streptophyta; class Magnoliopsida; order Lamiales; family Oleaceae; genus Fraxinus; species Fraxinus cuspidata. Next base: position 1,757 of record CAIGRP010091672.1, on the reverse strand, counting down.
ATGTGAGTCATCCAAACCTATGCATAATTGTAGTGATGATAAAAAAGTGCATTCATCATTACTCAAGTCATTCCCAACTTCAATTGTACAGGTTGAATAATGATTTCTCAAAAGGCTGCAGACTATTTTAGTTAAATCTAAACATTAATCTACTACTTAGTTCTTGCCCTCTTAACCAATCTCTTGAAATATATGAATTAAGAAATTATTATTAACGTTTCAAAATCAAAGTTCATCAATTCATATATCTCAGAAATTTGAAAAATTATATGTTTCTAACTTCGGAGAATGGGGCTCAAACAGGGGCTCAAGATTAAGCTCTTTGATCCCATTTTTTCCAAAATATATTTTTATCTCTCTTATTTTCAACCACAAATTCTTCAATAAAATAATATTATATGCAAACCTAAAATTTTTCCTTATTTTTTAACCAAACATTCTCCATCAAAATACGATTCCAAAATGCATTCTTTCCCCCAAAAAGGCTCTAAGTACTTACGACTTGCTGCCAAATGTGCTTAGAGTTCCGAATTCTGGAATTTCACCCGACAAGAAATTTGTAGACAAATTTCTGAAGAAATGAGATCAAGTGCATGAGCAAGAATACACGTGAAACAATTTTATACATAACGAAAGTATGGACACGATGTTTAATTTGAATCAAACTCACAAATATCGTAGATGTTTTAGACGACTGAGAGAAGAAGGTATAGCACCCTTAAGTGAATTGCTTGACAAATCCCTAGGTAACAACAATCCCATATTCATTGATAGAGAAATTAAATGAAGAATGGCTTTCTCAAAAAGTCAAGAATTACTTGAGTATCTCACAATATGGTTAATTGAGAAAGGTTTCCAATATCTGATGGTATGCCTCCTTGAAAATTCAATCGGGAGTTCATGGACGTAAATACAATTTTATGAAGGAGTACAAATAGAACAGTGAAGATACAGAATCCCCAAAATGAATAGTTCATCTTTTCTCTCGAGGCTGGTTAGGACTACACAATATCTATAAATATGATTTTAGCTTATTTTTCTTTCTCGGTTCTGTGCTATACTATCTAATTCTTCTTACCAAACAAGTCAATAAGGAATAGCTATTTTCACTTACAGGGCTCTCAGCTCAGAACATTTGGCAATATCACTTGGAATAAAACCATGGAGGCTGTTCTGGTGAAGTGCCCTAAATACAAATAATTAAAAAAAAAAGGTGTCAAAAAACATTTAGCCCAGAACTCAACTCCAATGAATTTGGGGGTGGGGGGTTGGTTAACTTACAGTCTTTGCAATTTATTTAGTCTACCAATGCTGGGGGATACATTTCCTCCAAGTTCCATGTAAGGCAAGTTTCTAATAAAAATCATCAAATCACGATCTTAAGCAAGATTCAGATTTTAAAAGAAAATATTAATTCAAACAAATTAGATGACATACATAGATATAACCCTGTAGTCCTGAGGGCTGCAAGAAATACCAGTCCAGTGACATGGAGATGCATCAGAATCTATCCAGTTACTCAACAAGTTCTTACTGTCATTCAAACTGCTCTTTAGTTCCAACAATGCCACTCCTAAAAAATAGAAAACAAAAAAAACAAGATTTACCATCTGAAAAAATTAGTTTAAAGATAAATAAAAAGGTAAAAAGAGACAAAACTGAATACCATCAGGAGAAAGAGCAAGAGACAACTTGCTCATAAGGGAAACAATTGAAAATAACAAAATCCAAACACCCATTCCCATTCCCATTCCCAT
>CAIGRP010091663.1:0-17339 GCA_903798385.1 Fraxinus cuspidata | reverse complement strand
TGCCTCCAAATACAACCAAGCCAAACAAACATTTTGGAGGAAGAAAAGTGTTAAAAATAAGAAGATACCCCAAAGCACGTACGTGTCTAGACAATAATGCCTGCAAATATAACATTATTAAAAAGGTTGAATTCTAATAAATTGTTAATGTAACCAATATACTGTATAAGAACTAAATTTCTAGTTCTGTGCTTTTTGTCTGTATTTAGATTTAGATGTAGGCTTTGCACTCCAAGGGGACTCGAAATTACAAGTTCTGTGCTTTTTGTTTGTATTTATTTTGGTTTTTTTTTTTTTCTAATTTTTGAGGAAGAAGATTGAAGTGGGGTGCATTGGGTGGAAAGTAAAGTTTTAAAGATTTGTAATGGTAGATGACATATATAGAAAAAAAATTGGATTTAGTTTGTTAAAAAAAATAAAAAGTTGGATTCTGAAATTATAATCATTCCTTTTAATTTTGGTATTTTTTTTTTTTTACCTTTTTAACGACAAATTTGACGAATCTTGACGGTAGGGACTTTTTCGCTCAAAAAGTTTTAAACATGAGGTTTTTTTTTTTTTTTTCAATAGGTAGGATATATCGCAAATGAAAACGTTTTTAGGAGATTTTGTGTTAGTATTCCTATTTATCTATACTATTTTTATATATCTATACATCCATACCATTCATATATATCTCATCACAATTCTTTCATAATCATTTCACATTTTCAATCGTTGTTATCAATATGTACTCTCAAATTTCTTTAATTGTTTTGATAATTACCATTGTTTTGAATTCAAGAATATCAAGAAAAAAGAAAGACAATTCCAACGGAAAACTAAAAATTCTTGTTTTGATAATCTTAGTAGAAAAGATAGTCAATGTTTTAAGTTAAAAAAAAACAGAAAAGAAAAGATAGTTCCAACAAAAATCAAATAATTCTAAATGAAATTTCTTGTTGATGCTATTCGAATTCAAAATGTACGTTATTATCAAAATTCAAACACAAATCAAGAATTTTTCACATATTAATCTTTTGTTCGGTGGAAATTAAATTTTTAATCTAAATCAAAGTCAACAATTAATTTTCGCCACATATTTTATAACTCACAACTTTTTAATCAAACATTTCATCAACCTTTATTAAAAAAATGATAAAAAAATATGATTTCGATCTCCACCAAATAAGAGCTAAATTAATCAAACCCACAATAAAAAGTAATCTCTACTTTCTCATATTCTTCTTCATATATTGTTATGTTTGAATATATTTGCTCTAATGGTATCTCTTTCATTGTTATTTTGACTGTAGTTGAATATTACATTTTATGAATATTTGGATTTATTAAAAAGATGAAAAGAATTTAATGAAAATAAATAATAGTTGATGAATTTAGAATGACATAATGTTATATATATATATATATATATATATATATATATATATATAAATCATATAAAAATAGTGGATAAAAATAGGGGCCCGATTATTATAGTTAAAATGGGAAATGCGTGCGTTTATGACCATAGATGTCTAGACAAACCAACTTTGAATAATCGTCTCGATGGATTGTTAAACGAGAGAGAAGTACACTTAAAATTTACATGGTTGATCTGGTTGTAAGTTGTAATTGATCTAATTAGATTCAATTTTTCAGAAACTGAGTATAGTCTAGTATGAAATAATCTTGTAGTCGATTTTATATAAACTAGTCTCGTGTGAACGTGTAACTAAAATGTTCTATGAATATTGTAAAAATAATATTTGAAAATGTACGAATACAAAAAATAGGTAAAAAATTGTTTACATGAAATGAACTTTTTATTCAATGAAAATCTCTTGGTACACTATAATTTTTGTGTGATTAGGAGGATTTGATTTAACTAAAATCTTTGTAATTGTTATAAAAATTCATATTGAAAGTGCAACGTATAACTGTCCGTGAGAGAATACGTGTTGTGGAAAATATATTTTGACATGAGGTATTGTCTATATTTGGACCTTGTTGATTGTCATCGGCAAATAGAGATGAACAGTAAAATTTCATGAATTGTTTTACCTCAAGTTTGAAAACGCTGAACAAAAAAAAGAAAAAAAAATTAATAATTGAAATCATGAGCAATACACACTTTAGTTCTATATCTCAATGGAAAGTACTTGTTTTATTGCATGTTTAGAGTTTGTGCATCATGAAAGTACCGCTACCAATTATTAATCTCCATGAGTACTAGGGGATAAAACACAAAAAATGGGAAAATAAGAGCTATTCAATGTTTTACAAAGCGCTTCGAGTTTAAGCCTTCATTAAGCATTTCAAATCTTACATTTTCATTGTCATTTGTCAAGGTTCAAGCCATGACTTACTGAAACATATGCCTCAAGGCATATGATTTTGGGCATTCAATTGATATTTGGTGTCCACGTGAATTCACGTAGAAAAAAATTTCATGAATTGTTTTACTTCAAATTTGAAGACGATGAATAGAAAAAAAAAATTATATTAGAATTTAAATTAAGATTAATGACATTTTATGGATAATAGGATAATATAATTACAAAATAAATAGTCATCGTAATAGACGTGTTACATCCTTGAACCTCAAAATATCAAAATTTTTAGCATTGTTGGAATAAGATTTGACGAAACCCTTTCGAACTACTGTCAGTTTAATGGACCATTCATAATATTTGATTTCACGATGCGAAAGCGCAAAATATTTGTGATTGAAATGAAATAACAATTAATTTGTGATAATAATTTAAATAGTCAAGAGATTGATTCATCAATGTCTAACTCTCATGAGAACAATCAAATACAATAATGAGCATGGAATTTAATTAATTTGAAATGATGAATATAGAAAAATAATAATTTATATACACATGATATTAAAAATTAATTTAGACAAAAAGGAGTGTACGTGAACCCAAAGAATAAATTTATAACAAAGATTAAATGAATAATCTTAAAAATAAATAAGCGTACATGAAGTTGAATAATTTATTTACTCCTAAAACAATTGAATAGCCTCCAAAATATATAAAGTGTACATGAACAAAGAATTAATTTACACAGAGAGAAATGCAAGTCCCTGAAAATAAATGTTAATTATTATACATGCACATAAATAGTAAAATGCATAATTGAATATTAAATACATATTGAAAAATGAAAGGTAAAGAATTATTGAAATAATTGAATTGAAGTAGAACTAAAATCGTTCAAAAAATAATTCTCACTTGATACGATATTTAATATAGGTTGGTTATATTACCACCACACTAAGTATTTGATACACCACATTTTTCTTATTTACTTAAATAGCTGAGTAAAATGGCATAAATAATTTATCTATTATTCGCTCATATTTATTCATTTTATCACTATTATTGGTACACAAAAAAATATATTATATTTATTTTAGGTGAACAAGCAAACAAAATAGATGAATAAGAAATCAAAACAAAACAAAATAGAAAAGAATGAAATTGCAAGCAAGAAGTTACAAATGGTCATGAGGAATAATTATACACAGCACATAATTCAATTCTCTCTCGACCAAGATACAATAAATCTCTCTTTGGCATTGTCTCTCTTATGGGTCAACCATTTTTATGTTCATCAAGTTAAGAATTGATGCAAACCACGAAGATTCTTTCTTTCTTGATCTAGGATTTCTTGAATTCTTCGCCAATTGTGAGTTGAAATAATACGTTGAAAGAATAATTGATAAGTAAAAAATCCAGGAAAAATTACACATGAGCATCATGGAAGAAGATACGGATTTGTAATCTCACCTTTTCACTTCCATTCATGGTTGACTTGTGTTGATGTGTTCATTTTCAGGATTTGATGTTATTGGGAATTCTGGATTTGGGGTTATTTATCTAATGATTTTGTTTTTTATAATATTACCACCAAAATATTGTATTTTTTTTTTCATTTTCGTTTTTATTGAATTATGATATAATTGTAAATTTATCATAGTATATTTATTGAAAATATATTTTAATTGTGACGTGATTATAATGTGGTGTAGTAAATAAATTTTGTAGTGGGAATATAATTACCCTTTAATATATTATAGATTGGTATGAAATTGTCTGAAGCGGGTTGTGGTTCTTTACGCTATATTCTTAGAAATAGGAAATCGGTGATCCATAGAATTGCCTTTTTCGCCCAGTTCTGTCCGACTGGGTCGATCGTAGTTCTCTTTTCATCATGTTCGAGACGATAGTTTCAATAAATTTTGTTGGTTAGTTTTCAAAAAATAGAAAAAAAGATGTCTTGCAATCATCTGTAGCAAAGGACACGGAAGATGAAATAGAGGACCGGTGCTATCAACCTTAGCTCTTTGTGACAGTTTCTCTGAAAGTCGTGCTCATGATGAAGTCAATGCATTAAACTTCATTTTTTGTTTTAGGTTTATCACTCACTTAAATTTTATTAGTGAGAAGATTTCTCATCAATGTCATGTCAATTGTCATTAATCATGACGAAAAATGATCGATATAAACAAAAATCAAAGTTCAATGGCCAATGTGAGGAACCGAGCTACATGAATAGGTCATGTTCTAACAATATTACCCTTAGAGTATTTATAACCCTAAAAGATATGACGGCATTGAATAAGAATAAACAGCTTAGTTGCGCCAATGATTATTGAGGTTATTTTTTTTATATGAATAGTCACTTAAATTTTTAGGTAACATCCTTAACGATTCCTTATTATTGTGCTTCTAGGTCAACCCAACCCAAATAGGAAGAAGAGGGTTAGCCATTCTACAGTCCACTTTGTACATTCGCTGAGCAGATAAATCAATCCAATGGAGGGGAATTTATCATCGAAGGACGCGGGGAGCTGCCACGTCTAGAATGGAAGGTTATCCACTTATCATTATCCTTGACTATTTGTATATCTTTTATTTTGTAAATCTATTTTGAAAAAGGTTAAAAAAAAAAAAAATTAACTTTAAATCTTAATCAACAAGATTGGCGAACTAGGAATTAAGGATTAAACAAGTTGAGAAGATGTAATGTAACTTTAGTTTTGCTCGGATTCAAGCTTCAATCGTATGGTAAATTCACATTTTTTTTAACAACGATTTTTTCTGACTTGACATAATAAAAAATTTCGTTTGAAAACACGATGACACTTGGAATTTAATGTTAATATTTTTGACGAAGTAAATATTAGTGTAATAGTTAAAGATTTGAGTGAGAAATTAACTGCAGTTACATTAACATAATTACTTTGATCATTAGTGTAATTAACCAAAGAATGAACTACAAGCCAAACGACATCGCACCATCCATTCAGTCCACTCAATCCAATTCCCTTGAGAAGGGACAGAGAGCCAAAAGGCCGCCCAAAACCTGTAACTTTTATCAATTCAATTCAGATAGTAATGGCGAAGGGTAAGAAAGAGCTGCTGGCGTCAGCCCCATGGAGGGTGGAGGAAGAGGAAGAGAAATTCAAAGACGCGAAGCTGAAAGTGACGAACCAGCCAGGTACAACGCCCAAAATGCACGTTCCTGGAAAGAAGAAGTACAAAAACGACGACGTTACGGAAGACTCCCTCACTGAAATCGACCCCGAACTCCGCTACAGCTTCCAGCGCAATTTCCAAGTAATTGAATTAATATATTTGTTTACACGTATTTGTACATATGCTTGTGTATGTATATGTTTTGGATTAACTATATGAGAACCCGTTTGGTAAAATGTGGTATATTTATGTGTTTTTGTGGTGGAAATTATAGTATTATGGGAGAAAGGTACAATCTTTGGTGGCCTGAGGAGCAACTGATAATGATATGTTTGCTGGGATTGTGGGTTTTAATTTTTATTGTGTTGTGTTCTTACATCTTATGGTTGCTCATAATTAAGCATCAAGGTCTTAGAGTGAATTGAACTCTATATTTTATTTTTAGTGCATTGTTTTAGTTTAAGCAGGCTGAGCATAGTTTGTTAAAGTTGGAGATTGGTTCGAACTGTAGTTGGGCTAGTGTTGTGATTCTAAATTGAATGAAACGAGTAATCAAGAATGTGATTACTTTTCCTCCTCTCACCGTTGCTGAGTTCTGCATCCTGTCTTTAATTCAATTGTGTCCTTTCTTCTGGTAATCTCTCCATCACTTCCACTTATCCACCTTTCTTTGCCATCCATAACCATCCTCTTTGGAAAATCCTTGTTCCACCAACATTACCTCCTAAAGCCTTCCCTAACTTAATTGTTCTTCCCCAGTTTCATTTATTGAAAGAGTTTAGTGTCACCTGGAGAATTAGAAAGACATATGACCTTTGCAATATATCTCCTTTTGTCAAAAGAAGGGAACCTCTAGGAGGACAGAGGATGTAATACGGTGCCCGCGTATCAGTTTACAATGCTCACCACTATCTTTATCAGATTGTGCTCAGCACAATACAAGCCAATGTTCGTGTTGGGATCCTCATGCTGTAACTCAATCCCTGCATATACTCACTCCTTGCTTTCTCAGTTGTTAGCCACTGGGTTGGTGGCAGGTCCATGGTCATCTTAATCACTTATATAAGGACATCTTCTCGGAGTGACTCTTGATACAAAGTAATGACGGATGGATGCTCATTAACAAAGATTCCAATTAAGAAGTATTGAAGAGAGAGAGACGAGACAAAGAAGAGAAACTAGAAAGGGAAAATTGTAATGGTATTCAATAATCAAAGTGTAAGTAAAACAGTTAACCCTCTATGTTTAGGGGTTCAAACAATCCTAAGTAGAAAATTAAAGATGTCTAATTTAAATAGAAAACAAAGTATTTAAACCTAATCTAATATGAACTAGAATTAAAGAAACCACAATATTTAATTTACTTTTTTTTCAAAATACTTTAATCACTGCATCACTAAGTCTTTGTCTATAACAAATGAATACCTGCTGATTAAGTAATTCCTCTCATCATAATAAGCATGTTCTACTCTAGTTTGTTACTTAACCCTTTCCTCTAAAAATACTTCACCTGATCCATCCACCCAAGCTGTGCCAAAGTCAGCCGCACTATTTTTCGTTCTCATAACCTTTGTCATTATTGACCATGGCTGTCATACCACCAATTTTTTTTTTTTTCCAACTGATATGAAAACAAACATTGCATTCATCGTACAGAAGTCATTAGCGTCTTGTAATCTTATATCCCGTGCAATTTATTATATATTTCGATGTGTTGTATCATTGCAGTCATTGATGTAGTTCTTTCACATGTGTGCAGTTTATTGGTCGTGTTTTTAGCATCGACACCATTGTCAAACCTCTTCCTCCTGCAATGGCATATAACGTCTCCCGCAACTTGAGCTTTTTCACACGAATCTTTACACAGTTCTTTGGTAAGTTGAATTCTCTAAGTGTTTCTTTTGTTTCTCTCTCATGGGATGGCATTATCTTCAATTCAGTTACTTCTTGCTTCTCCATTGGTTAGGTTAGCTCCACATGTAATTAAGCACAATCCATGTATAATTAACAAATATTGAACATTAACCTGGCAATAATGAGACCTGACATAAGATGGAAGATATAGATATTATGACGCCAGACAAATAGCTTGTTCTTAAGATGAAAATACCAATGAGGTTGTGCTCGTATGTTATGGCTTCATTTCTTTCCCTCTCTCCCCCTCTTATTTTCTGGGTAGACTTCTCCATATAGCTTCTTTTTATGGTGTTGACGGGGGTATGTATGTCATGTATTGACTTTATATGCTTTGGCAGTTCAAATGGAAAGGATGGAGGGGGGTGGTTGGCTGGGGGGACGGTAGTTGAAGGAACCGTTATATTTCTAGCCATTTCATTCATGAATTAAAGAAGAATGAAATGCATTTGCTATACTTCTCTGCACGGAAAATTTCTGCTTTCTAATGATGCTTCCCCCTTTCCTCTTTTTCTGTTTCTGTTTGGGCAGACCCTGAAGGTATAGCAAATGCACAGAAATCTCTTGGATTAGGTCAAGAAGAAAAAGTTTGTAAAGTCCGCTGAGCAAGTTTTTGAATTCCAGAGAAATTTGACGTGTTCGTTTGAGAACTAGTATCTCTAGTGTTGATGGAAGAGCAATTTGTATTCCAAAGTTGTCAAGGCATATGAATTCAGATGAAGTATTTCATAAATTAATTTCTGTAACTTCTGCCAGAAAGATTCGTGTTTGCTTAATCACTTGAAACGAAGTCTAATATTCTGGCTCTCGGAAATTGTACAATGTTGATGTGCGAAGGCATCGTGCCATTTTAATGTTAAACGCCGTCCACAACGACCATAACTGCAACTGAACTGAAAGGTTGAGGACTAAATGTTTAGATTTAAAGGTTGGGGATCAAAGTTTCTACAAACACAAAATGTTGGTGACTGATGCCTCAATTTTCTCAAGTTTATATTTGTAATTTGTTTTCCTTTTCAATCCGTTCCTAGATCTGTTTTAACATGCGCGTAAATTTAAAGAAACACTTGTTAGCAGGGGCGGAGCTAGCACCTGGCGAGCTCCTACGATCATCCATGCTAACTTTGCCAGAAATGTTTTTCCTTAAATTGCACGACCGTTTGAGCGGCCTGTTAGCGACCGTATGTGTTCCCCTGAAGAATTCGTGGATCCGCATCTTGTAATAACAGAATAGTTAGGACTTAAAGCTCTAATGTTATTGCAATAGGCATAAGTAACATTTCAGAATGAAAATTAGCACTAAACAAGTAAATTAGGAGGATTACAAACGACAGGAGCATTTGCAACATCACTGCATATACAATTTTTAGGCATTTAACTTGCAGACCAATGTTCCGATGCCCTGAGTAGGAATAAACATTATTCGACTGTCCTGGAAAAAACAACACGACATTAGTATATTCTTAATTAATTTGATGTCAGCTATATGAATTTTATCTGACCGCTACTATATCTACTGAAGATTTAATGCCACAAGACTAGAATGAAACAAACATGTGATGCCTTTCACCGACAGAATTTTTTACCATTTTTGTTTTAGTCCAGTTTCTACTTTTGCGAAAACAAAGAAAAAGTAAATAAATAAGAAGAAAGGTTAGAATATGGTTACTTGGATTAATCTACTCGTAAGCAAAAATGAATTGCCAGAGAAAGCAAGAAATTCACAGCGGACTTCTTCATCTTCTTTATTTTCACCTTAACCTATTACTTCTTCACTAAGACAAACTGAATTAATGACCTATTGCTCGACTAGGTCTTGAACTTTTTACTGTAATAAGTCATCGATTGATATTATCAGAATTTTCATTAAATCAATCGCGTGACTCTCACCCCTCCAACTTCGTGAAGTTATATTTTATTTTCCAACTTGGGCCGACGGTATAAATTAGAAATGAAATATGTTTCCATGGGGTACATTATAAATTAAAGGAAATTTGAATGCTTTCTTTTTTTGAGAATCATTGTGCAACTATAACTAGAGTCTCGACCACCTTGTTCTTTTATAAAGATTTGGAGTCAACTTACTAAGAAGGCAAATAGGTTCAGGACCAATTTGAAAATTTTCCGGCCCAATAAAAGCCATGGATTGGGGAATTCAAGAGTTAATTGTAGGGGTGAGCATGATCCAATATTGTCTAGTTCTTGCCAGAAACTAATCAAATTAAATTGAGGAAATCCAGTTGCTTTCAAACTCTTTAAAATTGGATTATATTAGGTACACAACGGTGTCAAACAACCTAATCAATCTCTTTTTCTATATATCAAGCATTCCCTTTTGTTTTGTTCAAATGGAGTACTAGAAGTTGATAAATCAAGATGAACAAGTTTGATCTCGTTGAAGGTTTAATCATTTTATCTAAAAGTTTAGATGATTGGTGAAAGACGAGTCTTGTTATCAATATTGCAACTTTATTTTTGTAAAGTTTGACCCGTAATTCTGATACATGGACGGCGATAAAACTTGAACCTTGATATTTTGTCTTACTCTAATACTATATTTTCTATATATCTCATCTAAATTCATGAAAAGATGAGAAGGGTCGATATTGGATTCAATCTTATCTTCAACAATAGGCTTGCATATCTGTAAATGACATTCCCTTGAAGTTCAATTCTCACGGGATATCACCTCCTCACACCGCTGCTTTGGGCAAGACACTCAACAAACACATGAAGTACAGCTAAAAAGATATACCCTATTTAATAAGGACATGTACCCTATAAATATATATATACAAGGATCAGTGTCTTTATTCAGGGTCACTCATATACTATGGCAAAATTGAGTGAGTTTCTTTTGTGGGTCCTATTTTCTTTCTTGTGGCTAACAACTAGGGCTTGCTCAAAGCGTCAAGAACCCCAAGTGCCATGTCTTTTTATCTTTGGGGACTCGTTGGTCGATAATGGAAACAACAATGGCATACTCACTCTTGCCCGGGCCAACTACGGGCCTTATGGCATTGACTTCCCGGAAGGAGCCACTGGCCGCTTTACTAATGGCCGGACTTATGTCGATATTCTAGGTAACTTGAAGTATTTCATTTTGTTGAAGTAGCTCATATAAAAGTTTAAATTGTTGTATTCTAGACGAACTAATTTATTTATAGGACATGTTTGGCTAAGCTAAAAACGCGTAAATTTTGTTATGAAAATTCAGAATTATGGAACTGTGAATTACTTTCTTGTGTTATTTTGCAGCTCAACTTCTAGGATTTCCAACCTACATTCCGCCCTTTGCAAGAACCCGTGGTCGAGATTTACTCCGCGGAACAAATTTTGCATCTGGAGCAGCTGGAATCAGGGACGAAACTGGAAACAATTTGGTAAAATGAAATTCCCTTATTAGTAATTAAGAAAGCTCCCTTTTGTTTTTGCTTATTTAGAAGGTATAAACCTAACTAAGGATCCTTTAACCTGCCAAACTCCCTTTTCCATGGCCTAAATGATGATTATAAACCCTAAAAAAGGGCTTCAGCAATGGATTTTTCTAATTTCTTAGCTCCTATCTGGTTTGGCTAAAAAAAAAATTAGTAGATTTTGATAAAAAATAAAAATAATGATGAAATGTGTAATTAAAAAGTTGATAATTGTTATATGGTCCAATAAAAATATTATATTCTTTTTCATATAAATGAAAAATCATTCCAATGACATGAAAGATCAACGACGACTAGAGTTTCCATTTCCCTTAGGATACACTCCTACCATAAGAATGGGATCGTTTATTTACAACGGAATGATATATATACATACACATATAATTATATGAGCAATGTATTTATATGTATATGTGATTGCAGGGGGATCACATGTCAATGAACCAGCAGGTTGAAAGCTATGTAAGAACAGTCCAAGAGTTGAGTAGATATTTCAGAGGAGATTTGAATGCGTTGGGGGTTTATCTCAGCAAATGCATATTTTACTCAGGAATGGGAAGCAATGACTATCTCAACAATTACTTCATGACTGATTTCTATTCATCTTCTTCACAATTTACCCCAAAAGCTTATGCTGATGCTCTTCTTCAAGATTATTCAAGACAATTAACGGTAGAAATTATTTATTCATTTTATTATTATTTTAGTTATTCAATTCGACGTACTGTGGTGACAACTTCCCACTTATTTATTTCAATTACTGATGCCAATCAAAGATTTGGTACTTTGAATGAATAGAGAACTCCAAAAACGTTGACCTAAACTGGATCAAAGTTACTCTTTGGCGTTTTTTACTGTCTTTACCATCGATAAATTTCTCAATTTCATCATTTAGGTGTACCCATAAATATGGTATTCATTTTTCAGAACTTACACAAGTGGGGAGCTCGCAAGGTGGTAGTGACCGGGGTTGGCCAAATCGGGTGCATACCATATGAGCTAGCCCGATATAATGGCAACGGTAGCAGATGCAATGAAGTGATTAACAATGCCATTGTCCTTTTCAATACAGGCCTCAAGAAATTGGTTGATCGATTCAACAAGGGTCAGCTGCCCGGAGCAAAGTTTGTTTATCTAGATTCCTATGAAAGTAGCAAAGACCTAGTGCTCAATGCAAAAACTTACGGTAACGCGCCCTCTCTACATGAATTCATTGGATTCGAGTATGAGTGTGCAACTAAATAAAATAACAACAATTTTTTAGAGAAAAATCCTACGCCGGATTGAATGTATAATAATGTGATGTGCTTCACGGCAATCATCCATTTAATTTGGATTAATAATAGACGCTCAATGTTATCATTGTTAAACCATCAATCATCATGTTAAGCTTTCAAATGAGATAGTTAACCTCATTTCAAAACTCAAGCAAAAACCTAGGTTCAATACTCGGCGCCATACTTTCTTAAAATTTGTCACCTGTCAAGCTATTGAGCTTGAGGTTTTAAATGAGATGGTTAAGGAGGCTTTGCTTCTGGAAATTAGTAGAGTTCCATGCCAATACCCCGGAACTTATACGCGGCAACTCGATAGTTAATTATTACTCCTTTCAAATTAAGCTTCAACTTATTCTTCAAGAATTGACCAGTTTATTTTATGTAAAACATGCAGGATTTCAAGAGGTGGACAAAGGATGTTGTGGAGTAGGGAAAAACAATGGGCAAATAACATGTCTTCCTCTTCAAACGCCATGTGATGATCGAAGCAAGTACTTGTTCTGGGATGCATTTCACCCTACTGAAGTTGCAAATATATTGCTTGCCAAGAAATCATACAGTTCAAAATCTAAGTCATATGCTTATCCAATTAATATACACCAATTAGCCATGCTCTAATCCCTTCTAAAGATGAATAATTATAAGTCAAAATGCCACAAAGAATTGCTTATTTTCAATCATTAAGTTATGCTAATTAAGGCTGTCTGTTCTTTTTTGTTTCAGTCATTTGTTCTTGTTAAGATCAATTTTAATGAAATCAAAAAAATTATCTATCTGGAGAATCTATGCATGCATGCATGGTGCTTCTTTGAGCGTTTTGTATCTCTACTAATGAACCTAAGATGTAAAAGACGCATGATCGGAAATGTTCGATGTACTGATAGAAGTTGCAATTTACCCGCAATTATTTTAAGTACTGCAAGTAAAATATTTTTAAAATAGTTTAAAATTATGAAAATATACATCCAATGAAGTCTTAAACGTGTAAAAAAACATGAAATAGAAACGAAAAATATTGTCTTGCATTGGCCAGAGGATCTTGAAACATATTTTGAACGTCAATATAAGAAAACTTTGAGCCCGCGGGTAGAGATTGGCACTCAGAATCAGACTGTTGATCGTAGTCTTCTGTGTTGGTGTTAAATGGAAGAATACGTTGATTCACTTCCTCCGAGGACATACCGTTTGAACTTTGGGCAAGAACTCTTGGGATGCAATCCAAGCCCTGCAATCACAAATTTTCGAGCTCCAAGATTGTACAGTCTCTGCATTTACTTTAAAGAAGATTACAAAAACACGATAAAAAAAATTGCGCTTTTACTTCTCAACCTTTCCGACCCTTTTTTCTATTTGAAGTGCCGCCCTTACCTTCTATGTTTACAGCAATTGTTCAATACGTGGGCTGGGAACAACACAAATAAGTTTTATACCGTGAGTACAAAGTTTCTGCCTGTAACATCATGAATACCAGCAGCAGCCGAGGCATAATTAACTCCTTGTCTCATTTGATCACCAGATCTAGCTTCATATTATGCAGGAATCAAAGGCAGTCCAAACAATTCAGCTGAATAGATATATGAAAAGGCAACAATTAGCCCCTCGATATCGATCATTTACCAAGTTCACAACAAGAGAGAAAAAAATGCATGACAAAAGACATGTTTAGTACGTATTATTACATTAAAGTGGATACTAACAACAAAATTTTAATCCTCCATAACAAACATAAGATAATCTCGTTCATTACATTTTTGAGTCATGTCCAACATGGCATAGCAAATATGCACTAATGGTACGTTCGGTGCGCTAGATCAGATTGTACACTAAGAAACAGAAGTTAAAATATTGGAATACAAAGCTAGAGCGTTTTTTATTAACTGTATCAATCATGTTATAAACTTATAACCATTGGAAAACCTTCGCGCTGGTCCACTATTGGTATACAAAGCTAGTAATTGCACAACTACTCAACAACAAAAAAAAAACTCGTAATACTATTCAAAACCATTGATGTCAAGTGTCACCCTGACATTTACACGACATTAAATGATAGATTCATTTAATTGAAACTATTAAGTATGATCACCTAAATTAACATTATTTGTGCTAGATAGTATTATTCAAAAACAAATTAACACACAAAATTATAAAACCTAACGTATTCAGCCATAAACTCTGAGGGTTTGTGGGTGTATTGGGATACATGCTCAAACTTATATTTAGATTATATATGTTCTGAACAAATAAATATTGATTTATGTTATTTGAATATATTTATAAATTTATTCAATATTTGAGAAAATAATAAAATGTACCTTGATCACGGATATTATTATAACTTCAGTACTTAGTTGTTAGTACATAAATTAAGATTCAATTTATAAAATGAACAAAATTTATTGTTAACGACCAGTAAATAAAGTCAGGCCCGTTATTTTGATAGTCATTATTTTTATCAAAGTTTATCTTGACTTTGGTAATAATTAAGATAATAATAATATATTATAGGACAACACGCAACATTTAATTGGCGATGCTATATGTACGCCCTCTATTTTACCTAATCTTTTACATACACTCATAATAGGGTGTGAGTACCACACATTTGGGAGTTTTTTTTTATTCACATGGGCCTCGCTCGCATGTGAGATTGTGTAACATTTTTGGTACACCATTTTCGGTACAAAAAGTATTTCCCACATTTAGTTTACTGTGATGATCATGTAGAATTAAATGTTACTCACATTCAAGCATAGCCTAAACCGTGAACGGATTATGAACGTAGTTAATAATTTGAGTTTTTTGAGGTAACAAAGAGTGATATTAATTATATAATCATTTGAGAATTAGAATGAACTAAATGACTAACAGAATTTCGTAACATGTAATATGTCGTCTAGTTTATAAAAATGATAGTTACCAAAAGAATTTTTCTAACGAGCAATTTAACCTAAGCTCGGTAGCTTAACAATGATTTTGTTAAAACTCTTAATAAATTTTGTAATAGCAATTTTTTTAATAATGTGTGATTAAACCCACAGGTATTGTTAAATTTCCACACGTATATCTGGCTAGTATAAGTAATTGAAAAAAAATAATATTTGTCAAAAGTTTTTTTTTTCCCTTTTAATTGAAGTAAAAACATACACGATGCTGCAAATACATACCTTTGAAGACGTGTAAAAAATTTAAATAGAATTTTCTTTTTCTTTTTGATATGTTAGAAAACAAAAATTAATTTCCAATAATTCCTTTTAAGTACATAATGATTAACAAGGCATGAGTTTTACGCCTTGTGTACGTTGATAGAGAGGTAGCAGAATCGTGTTTTGAAGCTCTATAAAATTGCATCACATGCACACCGATCCTGTATAAATATTATAATTAAATGATTCTATAAGTAAACTCGTTCCATTGCCTTAGTTCTATTTTACTTGTGATAAAATAAAAAGAGTAAATGGTACGGTCACAAGAAAAAGGAATCGTGATACTCCAAATCTAGATTATCGGCTATGTAGCTAATACTTCGTCCCAAAAAGTATCCAAAGTCGTTTAAAGTTCCTTCCATTACTACTTGATCAACTAGATTCTTCTCGTTTTGTTTTGTTTATTAAACCAAACTCCAAACCTTACAAAGTAGCAAAGGTTCAATTCAAGATTGGACCACCTCGGCCATTTGGCACCAAGTTTTCTAACAGAGTGTTTGAAAATGAATTTTATAATTAAAAAGAAAATAAACATATAACATGTCATGTTTAATGGCCATTATTTTTAAAATATTGAGTTTTGAAAAGAAATTTTTTTGAAGAATGTGCGATTAAAAATAGAAAAAAATTGAATTTACGTGTAAAATATTTTATTGTGTGAATTTCTGATTGAAAATAAATATAAAAATTAAAATATTTTTAAATAATAATTGTCAAACGAAACTTCATTACTTATGAATAACTTTATATTAACAACATTTTGTTTAAAAGTTATCTGGTGATCAAGTCAAAAAAGTAACTTTTAAAAAGTAAGTATCCAGAAACTTCTTGAAAAATAACTTTCACTTTTTTTATTTTAGGTTTCAGCCCTCTACTTCTCTTACATGTTTTCTCAAAAAATAAAAAAAATTTTAAAAAAAATCATTTTTATTCCTTTTAAAATATTCCCTGTGAAATTTAGGCTGTAAAACTTGACCAGGTATAACTGGAGGTAGGTACGTATATTTCAACAGTTTTTTTTTTTTTTTAAATATTTCTCATTTATGCATTTGGATTTATTTCTTTTTTGCAGTACCTTTTTTGCTGTTCCAATTTTCCTGATTTTATTTGACATGACAATGTTTGTTTTGAGGGGTTTATATTTTTTATTTATTTATATAAAAGGGAAAACAAGAAGGCGAAATTTTGGTTGTTATATAATTAGAAAAACAAATACGATAACGATAAAAGTACATTCCCTAGTCTACATTGTTTTTTACATTACTCTTGTATTCAAAAAATTATGGTTAAAAAAAGTGTTTTTTTTGTTTAAACGGTTCAATGGTATGTTGTGACAATAATATGTAAATAATGATGTCCATATACCATAGATTGAAAAAAAATATGTGATATTGAAATGTATTGGTCTTATAATTTTTAAATAGTGATTTTCAAGAAAATCTTCGAATTTTTCGGGAGAATTATTTTTTTACCTCCGAATAGCTCTTGAATCATGCAACGAAGAAATCCATTTCCTTTAATATATTAATAAAATGGATTGTAGGTGTCCAAGAGGAAATTATACTCACGAATTCCGTCCTCATGGTACATATTGAGTAGAAAAAGAATATGTGATGAAATGAGCATGCTAGATGGATGCCTGGACATACTAAAACCGGGATATAAAAATATACATAAAAAGTAGAGAAGGGCTGATTGAGTATTATAAAGGAAATGACAACTTAAATGATTAGGACATGTTTTGCATATACTTAAGAGTCTATTGGTGTTAGAAGAGATAATATAGATCTATTATTTGAACCAAACGCAGTGGCGAAAAAAGATTTATATAGCCGACTCCAAATTTCAAGAGCAAGGCCTAGTTTTTGTTCTTTGTGTGCATCTCTATGATGGGTAAAACTCCACGAGTATAACCACTCGTCATGTTGATGTATGCCTAATGCTTCTCTCTTTCCCAGATAACCTGAACATAGATTTTTGGATTCTAAACTTCATTTAGCAGACACCTTTTGTTGTCGAAAATACGACTAA
>CAIGRP010091656.1:0-23186 GCA_903798385.1 Fraxinus cuspidata | reverse complement strand
AAAATATTTTCCAACAAAAACATCAAAAAATTATTTTCCTCCAAAATGTGAAAATTTTGAAAAGTTAGAAAATATTTTTCCGGGAAAATTTTACCTATCAAACACTGCAAAAGTTGGAAAATGAAAAATCCGTCCAATCAAATAGGGCCTAATATACTTTATCTCGAACTAAGAAGGAGGATTGTTCTAACCTCAATTTTGTGCACAACTCTCAATCTTAACCTAACATCTCGACCTTATACTAGCTCAATATCGATTTGACAATAAAAATAAAGATCAATCATTAAAGATATTTAAAATAAAAAATAGTGTACCAAATAAAACATTTAAACCTAAAGTATTTTTTGGGAAATTCATCGAAGAAATAGGTTACTTGCTCCAAAAAGAACTAAAATTTGTTGTTTTACGGAGACCTTGCGGGACTTTTAAAATGTTGCTGAAATGTTATTGAACTTTATCAAAATGCTCACAATCTAACACTGGTTGAAAGAATTGGATGGCAATTCCAGCCAGTATGAATTTGTCTGTCACTTCATCAATTTGTTGAAGCCAACTAATGAAATGTTAATAAGTGATGGATGGAGAACATTTTTGACAAAGTTCAGTGATATTTCAACTATATTTTAAAGTTCAATAAGGTTCCGTGACACAACCCAAAGTTTAGTTATTTTTGGAACAATTAAATAAAAGAAAGAATACATCAAATTATTTTCCTTTGTGCTTCAAGTTATTTTGGCATTGTGTACCAAGCATACATGATAAATTTTATCCGGTATGAACAAATGTCATGGAACAAATGAATGAACAAGTCAGTTCATCCCATCTACTTGAAGCATAGGTCTCTGGACAAGTCGATGATGGAAATTTACCTTCTCGATTAATACATTAATCGATCAATCGACTATAAATTAAACTCACACTCATAGTGGCGAGTATTTTTCTCATTACTGTTGTACCATTTGGGGAATATCTACTATTTTGTAACCATCATTTGTAAAATATAAGCAACTTATAGTACTTTTGCCCCGAAATGAAAGTAATATATGGAATTTTCATAAGAAAAATCAAATGGTGCATTGGTTATAAGTTTGAAAAGATTTAGTGGTCTGGTGCCCAAATGTTGGCAAATAATGATATTATTGTGCAATAATTTAGACAGAATAACGAATTACAAAAATAAACGATATAAATGATAATTGTCAAGACAAGAGTTTTAACTCTTTCTTCTTAAAACGATAATGTCACGCATTGGTGTTGACGGTATTCGGGCATTCGTCTCACAAGATACGGCCTCGACTTGTAATAGTAGCACTCCAAATTTCAAGATCCGGTGAATCTACTCACGTTTGTGATCTTTCTAAAATTGGAGGACTAAAATGCATAAAAATAACTTTCGAGACCGAAATGCAAAATATGGAATAATGTTTGGATGAAGGAATATAATTTGGAAGAAGAATAAAATCAGAATTGGTTTTGGAATGAATAAATTCCAGAATATTTTACCAAAAAATATATACCAACTTGGCCAAAGCCCAAGCCCACGGCCTGTGCCAATCAAAAGGCGGCGCACGCACGTGTGGGTTTGACTCAATCTACTAGCATGTAGGTTCTCTTCCCTTTAAAGACTATTTGTACCCCTTAGCTGAAACTCAATTCCCAAACTTGAACAATATAAAGTGATTTCTATTCTTCTAGTTTTCCTATGTAGGATTGTCATTTTCCAATTTCTCGCCAATTTTTATTCTCAATTTATTTCAACTTCAAGTTATCATCTTTTAGCCTTAATTTCTTATTCACCATAAATTGGTTTTGAAAAAATAAATACATTACATTAATTTACTCATGGAATAGAACATACTCGGCCAAAGAAATCTTTTATCCAACTAACATGACTCACCAAAATAATTGGTCAAACCAACTAATTAAACCAATTTTTTCCAACACAATGTCTTTGAATTTACCATATCCATGCAATAAAACCAAGGTGAGCAATGCCCTCAATCACCCCCACGCCTACCCCACAACCCCACCCCATATAAAGAGATGGGATTTTCACTCTCATCCCTGACATGACTGAAAGAGGACACAACAGAGATCTCTGGAATGACACTGCCATTTTACTTTAGCAATAAGCCAAATTTCATTCAATACAAAGCACTACCAACCAAAGCTTTGTGGGATCCCACTGTCCAGCTAACCCAACCAATAATTCAAACTTAACCACTAGGCGTACGAAATGAATTCTCAGTTGCAGCGAAACTAAATGGATCGCAATGGCCGGATAAAAATGGTCCCTGATGCAGTGAAAAAGGCATGCCTTGTAACAGCAACTAATCCTTCTCGGTTTGAGGAAGAGAGATGGATAGATGGCTGCTTGGAGGGCAGTTGACACAATATGATACTTCGTTCGAAGATAGATTGTTGTGAGAGTGCGAACTAACTCTCTCATCAGTTAGAAATGGAGTAAATGATGAAGTTA
Organism: Fraxinus cuspidata; assembly: GCA_903798385.1. NCBI lineage: Eukaryota > Viridiplantae > Streptophyta > Magnoliopsida > Lamiales > Oleaceae > Fraxinus > Fraxinus cuspidata. Next base: position 20,707 of record CAIGRP010091656.1, on the reverse strand, counting down.
TAAGAAATTGAATTACTTCATCTAATATGAGACTTCGTTTCCTTAGTCTTACTCAATTAGTGAGCAGCTTATTATTCTTCAAAAAGAAAAGCTCCATGGCCATCTTCATCAACTTGCTTTAGATGGCCTTTGTTACATGAAAAACTTGTACGTTTCTCATTGATTTATTATTACCGTTTGCAATCACAACGGATGAACATCGTACAATACTTGTTCTATTTATGCTCTACACGACCAATTTTATATCAAACTCGCCCTTTCCACCCCTCAGCCCAAACATGGTTCACATTCATTTAGCGAGTGAAAACGTGCGATAAAAATGTATGGCAAAATAACAAGAATTACCGATCCAAGAAGATGAAAGAGGTGAATTATATGACCGATGAACATTTTAAATGAACTCGCAGTGAGTAGAATGATATTGACAAGTGTTGACCTAACACGACATGTTAAAAGTATCATTAGCGCATCAAATGAACTGAGTTCAAGTTTAGTCAAACTAATAAGCTGAGATTAAGCTAAAGCTTAACTAAGATCCATGTGAGTTCAATAACCAAATACCCCATTAATAAAGCTTTACCTCAGTAGTAAGGTTGGGTTATACTTGTACCCAAGATGCCACTGCCTATAGTTAGCATAGTGAAGCAAACATATTTGAACCACAAATCTCTTATTGCCAGGATAGCATGATAACATATAGTTCACGACATTGACTCGATATATCCTACTAAACTAGCAAGCTACTAAATCTAGAACATTCAAAAAGTTCCTGAAAACCATATGTTACACAAGTAGAGATCAAATAGGGGAATTCCAGATTCTAAGATCCAGATAAAAGCTGACGAGACTCTTCCAGCTTGATCTTGTTTAGGTTTTGGCTATCTCACCATTGCGCTTCCTCTTAGAAGGTGTCCGCTTTTTCTTTGCTGTTTGATTTTCGGGCTTCAAACCAGGAGTCCCAAAATAATGAGCAGAAAGGCCTGGACCACTAAGCTGCAAGTCTGTGTCCACATAAGGTGCAACACCTGCAAGGGGATTGACTGCAAGAAACACAAAATTGTGTTTTGTCAAGGATAGACCTCAGGATTGTTCGCAATACATAAAACACCATTCATAACAACACAAGGAACCAAAAACATATTTGGGCTAAACATTAATAAAAAACTTGAAGTGCAGGCATAAGAAAACTCAATGGTTATTGCTCATATTATAACAATCATAACATGCATTCACGAATAAATTTCATTCAACCAAAGGTGGTAATGCTTTAGGACTAAAATTAATAGGTAGGAAGAAGCAATTAAACAAGCATGCAAGGCGAATCGATCAATAACATATTTTGAGACAGTCGGAACATTATCAATAATAGACAGAATTCAATCATCACTAAGAATATGTGAGTATTTCAATAAATCTTACACAGAAAACGTTTTTTTGTGTAGAATGTCTCCTAATAGTTTTCCTTAGTTCATCAGATGGACAAGTTTATAATAATTGGAAAACAAATCATATTGTGAAACACAAAATTGTTACTAATGTTTCATTTCCTAGGACACACAAAAAAACTCTAAAAACGATTATAAAAATAAAACAGAAAAGTTCAAAGCAAAAAAAGACACATTTGACAAAGACGACAATATATTAATCTACAAGACTACTATGTAGAATCTTTCAGATTTTGGTTCAATGAAAAAGCTAAAAAGCATGAAACGCAGATGATATTTAGAATAGCAGATCAACCTTTTGATGGGTCAAGACATTCTGGCATCCCATCATCATTGGCATCATAAGAAGGTGCAGCACGAAGATGCTTGCTCACATAGTTTTGTTGCAAAGGTCTTGGAATTTGAAATGAAAACTGTGATAAGCTAACTTCTTTGTATTCTGGATGATCATTCAGATACCTTAAAAGACAAAAAGAATCAAAAACCGCAAAACAAATGCAAGTAATGATCCAGAACTCTTAAATATACAATCTCCAACATTATTCACTAGCATATGCACTGGGAATGAACAATAACACACTTTTTATGATTATGGATCTACTTTTATAAATCCAATGAGTAATTTCAGCATTCAACATGTATTCCTGAATAATCTCATGTTTCAATTAAATTTTACTAAATTCAATGTTAGCCAGATTTGGGCTATACCTCATGATTTATGAAGAGTAAAAAGAAATATGACAGATACAAAAGAACCAAAGAAGAAAACTGTTTTGGTACAGCAGTACCGCATCATCGTTGATGGACGAGACGAGGAATAACAAATCTTCGGTTGGAATTGAGGATATATTATCTGAGGAATTTTTAGTACAATAATTTTCCATTTTTTTTTTTCCCTTGAAGGTAAATGGTGGAATTGCAAATGAAAAAAAAATCCCTTTCTACAGTTAACCTTTTGACTCATTCCTCCATCCCTTGAACGAAAAAGCAACAGAATCACCATCACGTGCTTTTAACACCCTCCAAACAAAATATTAAAAATTAAAAAATCATAGTGTTTTGTATTAGAGATTCTTTGATTGTATGTCTCTCCCAGGGCCACCTGTGAAAGGAGGGCAATGTTTGTGGCGGTTGGAGTTGAGTGGTCGACATTGGAGACGTCAGACTGTGTATTTGGATGCGGAGGGTGGTGGGTGAGGTTGGTAATAGTGTGTCATTGGTAGTGAAGGCATCTAGAGTAGGTTGGATGGAGGAGGTATGTGGTGAGGACTGGATGAGATGAAGAGGGACAGATCGCAATTGCAGATTGAGGAGAGACATTTTTCTATTTTTAGTTTTCTTTTTCTTTTTCTAAAGAATCTAACTTTTGGCAATGGGACTCTCTTACATTATTATAGAGATGCATTAAGAAAAATAAAAAATAAAAGTCCAGGCATTTCTATATTAATCAAGGGGGAATTTTACCTTTGAACTTCCACAATAGATCGAAGTCTCTTGCCTGAAGGTGCAAGATAATACCTGTGGATAAAACAAACACCATTAGAATAGGAATATAACTGTTTATTTACCATATTATAAATAATACATTAAGTTTTAAAATCTATACTAATATGATTTCACATTCATTACGTGTTATATGCTTTTAATCTGATATGAATAAATAGATCTCCCATGCAACACGTGCATAGCTCCAATTGAAATTCTTTTCTCAGACTCTTATGAAGGCAAATCAGAAGGATGAGTTCCTCTTCTATGAACTGATTCAACAGGTATGCAAGAACTGAAGTTCTTAATCCAATGCTAAATTTTATATTGATGCATTTTCATAATGTTTTATCCTTGAACAAAGTAAGCACTTCACAGTATTGGCAAATCAGAAGAATAGGTTCCCTCTGCATGGAATTGATTCAATTCTCTATTCAGCACTAAATTTTAACTCTGAAGCGCTTCTATAATTGTTTATCCCCGTACGAAGCAATCACTCCACTGTGTGGGAAAGTCAGGGAGATGAGTTCCTTCTCTCTATGGAATTAATTTGACAGTTAAATGTCCTGATCGTCTAAATGGAAGCAATTAAACCATGGAAAGAGTACATTATGAAGTTGCATTCAACTGCACAACAAAGACAGGCACCCAAAGGTTTTACCCAATAGCTGCACTATAATATATATTTGTGCTGCGCAGTTAGACGATAAGAGTGTTTTAATAAATCAATTTATCATATATTTGATTTTCATGTGTACATAAAAGACTGTTTTTAATTTTTTTTTTTTAACGATACGTAAAAATTGTGGGATAATAGGGTCTACAGCTAGAAAAGAAAAGACAAAGGAGAAGGAAAATACAAGAATGCGGCAATATTTCTATGGACATCATTTGATAATAGTTGACATAGACTGATAAATATTAATAAGAATACCCTATGCATTTATTCTCTTATATGAAGTTCTAGAATTCCTTTAGTAACATTTAGCCCTTGTTTTGTTTGGATAAAAAATTAAATTTTTAGTAGATTTTGATAAAAGTTGATAAAACGTATGGTTGAAAAGTTGATAAAAGATGTGGGTCCATGAAATGTGTAGTTAACGATAAGTTTGGGAAAAAATGAGTCTAAGAAATGGGGGCCAAACAGGGGGGCATAACATCTCAAACAATGAAATAAAATTCTAAGCATTAAAAGCATAACTATTTCAAATTTAATCTGATAAAAATTGATTGATTCTTCAAAACAAATGACACTTAATTAGTCTAAAATTTCTATAATACTTGTTTATCTTTGAATATATATTTAGCCCCAGATTAAAATCAAAATTTTAATCAAAATTAAAGTCAATAATTAATTTTAAACATATACTTCATGGGACCCCACAACTTTTCAACTACACATGTCATCTACTAAAAATCTGATTTTAATCCCCAACAAACAAGGGTTAAACTTTAAATATAAAAATACATATCTTTGCAATGCATTGGCTCCATGTTGTCCATGCTCAGCTCCATAGTTTGTCTTGAAAGCAATTTCAAGTAAATAAATAATAAAAAATAATAATAACAGGATGCTTACACATCTGCAAACTTTGAGCTTTTTTCACCTCTGATTCTTAAAATCCGTTGCCATCCAGGAGGGGGTCGAGCAATGCTGGGTTTGTCAATTGCCCAAAGCCTACTTCCATCTTGTGCAATATCAGGCTGATCATTACATGATATCTCAGGTTGCCACTCACGAGCTGTTGCACACAAGAAAGGCCGTTCTATAATGTGTTCCCTTATTTCCTCATATATCTCCTTTTTGGGAACGAGCCTCCATTTGAAACAATTGGCGCATTGAACAGCGAATGCCCCTATAGATCGCAAAACCCCGGGTGTCCGATTTGGAGAATCAACGTGGCCCAAACCAGGTAGCATTTCACCAGCACCAGTGGCAGCAGGGTCATAAAGCACCAACTGCTTTTGAACATTTTCAGAAGATTGATTTGCTTCCTCTTCCATATTATTATTTACTAACCTTTCTGTTGAGGCAACATCTCTTTTAACCCGAGGAGCAGTCTCCAGGCCACCTGGCAGATTTGAACTCTTTGAGACATTTGGTTCTCCTTCCATGTTCATTGAGCAATTTCTTCCTCCCTTTCCAACCATTGATCCTAAGTTTTAATGATAGAGGCTGTATCAAGTTCATGCATCAACACCTTATTTACAAGAAACTATCACTGCTTTTAATCCAACAAAGCTTGGCCAAACCTAGTAGAAACTAACCAGTGATTAATGCAGCATTTATAGCAGAAAAAGCTTCAAAAACTGCCAATATAAAGAGAAACATTTTTTCAATCTCATCCTCATATTTTGCAGTTTTCTAAAACAACGCATTCCCAATATAATCAGAATCATTTAAGATAAAATCCCAACCAAATATACATTCCCACATGAGGAGGTTATTATAATTAATGCAAGACGACAACAAGCAGTTTGATCTTCATTTCAAACCTTCTGAGAGAAAGGCATCAGCCCTCATTCAGATGCAGAAGAAAACATGTGAAAGTTAGCAATAAATTCATGGAAAGATGTAGATGTAATATAAAGCCCCAAATATTAAACCCAACAAACAATATAATAAATGACACGAAAACAAAAAGTATAAAATACAATCATTTCTCTTTCATCAAATATGCTTGCCAGCAACAATATGTACATGGCTACATCTTGAAAGAGGAAATAACGCATGTATCTGACAACTCCCAAGACAAAAGGGGCATGGTGACTCCAAACAACAACAGAAACATAAAGCAATAATATGCTGAAATGTTCTTGAAGATGTTTTTGGGGATGCAAGCACGCGCAAGTATCGCCCTTGTTCAACATTCATAACATATTTCAAATTTCTATATGTTCAGGTCTTCAAATTTTGTGGACTCAAAATTTTTCATTACAATATTCCATAACAAACATCAATACATATGCCGCCAGAATACTCGAACAACAAACAGAATTTGTTAATTCCATAATCTTGTATCCATAAGAAGCACTATTCCTGCAGTAAAACAAAATCAAGTCTTGTTCAACAATCAGAAAGACTTCAAAACAAAAATGTAATTTTAACTCCAAAAACTATGGGCGGCATCACATTACTGCATCATTGACTGTAAAGACAAGCCCATACACATAAAAGCCATCCTAACATGTCATAGTAAAGAAAAATGAGAATTTCACAGGTACAAAACTCACATTATCACCATCAAACAAATTAAAAAAAAAAAAAAAAAAAAACACGACCAACCAAAAAAAAAAACAAAAAAAAAAAAAAAACAAAAAAAAAAAAAACAAAAAAAAAAAAAAAAAAAAAAAAAAAAAAAAAAAAAAAAAAAAAAACACGTCCAACCAAAAATGAAATCGAATATTTTGAGAAGCCCAAAAAGGGTTTTACATAACCCATGTCTAAAATAATAATAAAAAAAAGGCTCACAATAAAAAAATAAATAAATAATCCCAATATCGAGAACAGATCAAGAAATGCAAAGATAGAAACAGATATAGGAAAGTTAAACAGCTGAAATTATCAGAAATCTTGAGCTCTCGCTCTATATACAACCATGTGCACATATAAAAACATAAATACAAATATACACCCAGTGAAAGAGAAAAAATTTACAGAAATCGAGATCTGTCCCCTACTACTGGTTGTTTGGCAGAATTCGCCCGATGATTTCAGAATTAATTATGTATGCAAATTCTTTATATTGTCAAAATGTGTTGCTGAGGTTTTGTTCATCTCGAGACGGGATATTGGCAAAGAGGGGAGAGAGGTTTCATTAGTACGTTAAACTTAGAACAATGTTATCTAGTGCACGAACAATGTTGTTTGAATTCGCTTATATATAGTCATGTAATATGGTATAAATGTAATGTTTAGTGATTTTATAGTACTAATTTAAGTGATCATATTTGATAAATTTAATTAAATGAACTATACGACATTGTATTAAAGTGAATCATTCATTTAATGAATACAATTAAAACCTAAATTGATACTTCTGAAGATTTTTATAGGTTTTTTTTAAGTGATAACTTTTTATAGATTTCGTAGACTTTTTATGGATTTGTATAAAATTAATAAAAGTTTTTTTGGTAAATTTTTATAGAATTCAAAAGACTATTTAAAACTTTCATTTAAACTAGATTTCAAGTGTGTCTAAAACAACGTTGTGAAAGAGGTTGTGGTTCCCACAATTTCATTTCACAACTTCATATAATAAAAAAATATGTTTAGAAGAATAAAAATTTAAGTCATTTTAATGTTAAATAAAAATTCAATTTTTAAGGAGTAAACAAAAAATAAATATATTTAAATTTAATTATAAATTAGTCTTTTTATATAAAATCTTATAATTTTTAATTACAAATATATATTTTTCATAAAAAATGATGAAAAAGCAAAAAAGTTACAAGAATCTTTCGTTACAACTTATTTTTTTTTCAATGAAATAGATTTAAAAAATACAAGAGAGAAAAAAAATAGAAACAAATATAATCAATAAAAATAATAATTTTTAATCACGACTTTAATGTTCGTAAAAGGAAAAAAAGAAAGAGGAACAATGAAAGAAACAAAAATTGCATATTGATTTTTTTTTTTTTTTGTGAAACTCTCCCAAAATCTTGTAATGAATGATAGACAATTTTTGAAATTTTATTTTAGTACTTTTTGTTCAAAAGTTAGTACTCTGGAGATTTTTATAAAGGTTATTAATAATTTGAATACCCAAAAATTTATAGAGATTTCTAAAAAATTTTAATTGAATACACAGTAACTTTTATTGATTTTTTGGTTGAATACAACAATACTTTTAGAATGTCTAAAAAATTTACATTGAATACCCCTAAACTTTTTGAAATCCCAAAAAATCTTTAAAATTCTCAATTGAATATACTGCCCTTAAACTTATATCTCCATTACATTTTATTTATTGAAAATTAAAATACTTTTGAATGGTCACCGAATTTTAACACATTATACTTCATAATTCACTCACCATATTTTGTAGGCATTAAACTTTAAAATACTTTCGAATGATCACTAAAATTTAGTATGTTGCACTCTATCATTCATTCATCACGTTTCATTAGTCACTAAATCTATACTTTCGTCAAACTTTACTGAATGAACTTTAAAATGTTTTCGAGTGATCACTAAACTTTACTCATTGAAATTAATTGTTCAAAAATTTATATTTTTGAAGTATAAAATACCATATATAACAACTGTACATTCCTTTTGTTCTTGAATTAGACAACTCTAAAAATTATATTTTTAAGTCTTGATTAATATTATTGACTATAAATTGAAAATATCACCGGCTATTTGAAATATAGCTTTTTTATTATTTTCTTGATTTGTGGCTACGATCTCAATCGAAATAAATAAAAATAAAGAAAGATTATGATTTAAATTAATATTTATTTCAATTTGAAACTAACATTCTTCTTTCACTTTCAACGTAACTTTTGACGATTGAAAAAAATTATATTTTCTCAACCAATATTAATATTCTCGTTTTAGATCGAAAGTTTCATTATTTAGTAGATATTTATTTTATTTTCTTTTATCTAGGTCGAATCTCATAGAAAATCAACTTTACTCGAAAACATTACGAAATTCAATGACCACTCGTAAGCATTTTAAAGTTGAGTTAGACATGAGAAATGTACAAGTTTAGTGATTGATGAAATTTGGTAAATGAGTGATAGAGTGCGATGTGTTAAAGTTCAGTGACCACTCGAAAGCATTTTAAAGTCAATAACTTATGAAACACGTTTAGTGAGTGATAAAATATGTGTAAAAGTTTAGTGATTACTTGAAAGATTTTTAAAGTTCAATGAGTAAAGTGCGACGAATGTATAAGACCGTAACTAATGAAATATTTAACTCGTGAGAGAACAGACAATATTTTTTTTATGATTTTGGTCCCCAAAATTTAAGGGGAACTTTATTTTAGTCACTCAACTTTATTTTCGGTAGATATTTTGCAACTAATAATAATTTCATAAAATTTAGAGACAATATCAGATACATCTCTTACTCTTTTGACAATATTAGACACACCCTTCATTATTTAAAAATATCACCAACCTCCCACATTTTAAATTGAATATTCTATACATAACTGCCACTTTTTGAGTCATGTATTATCTAAAATGAAGCTGATGTGTCTAAATTGTCATTGCGAATAATAATAGAATTTTTCTATAATTAGTTGGACTTTAATTTGTTCAAAATAAAACTAAAAGAATATAATTGAAATGTTATATACAGAGCTCATGTGGCCTTAGTTTATTTATTGATCATATAAATTGTCTTGAAATATATCACATTTGCATATCGATTTAGTCTATGACATTAATAATATATTCTGAAGGTGTATAATATTTTAAATACAACTAGAACGTTCTATTATTTAGCTAATTTTACTTCAATTGCACAAAATACATATTTATATTTAATATTTTATTGTAGTTTACAAATTTATAAATATAATTTTTTGTTGATAAGTTTACATTTGTGTGTGTGTATATATGTGTGTGTGTGTAATATGTTATGAATTAAAAGATATAAATCATTTTTCACCAAATTCAAATTTCTTTAGTTCATGTTTCGACCAACATGCATATTTTTAATTGTGTTTGGGCGAAGTAAATTATTAAAGACAACAAATAAATTGTAACTAAAAATAGAAGACTTCATATTTTCTTTACAATGACAGTTTAAGTATATCAACCTCGTTTTAGATGATATAAAGCTTAAAAAGTGATCAAAGATGTATGCAATGCTCAAATTTAGAATATATGGGGTTAGTGAAATTCTAAAATACAGTGGATATCTCTGATATTGTCAAAAAAATAAAAAAAAAAGAAAAAAAATGCGAAAGTATTCTAAATATGATGCCAAAGTCAAGACAACTAGGATATTTGTCCTTTGATGTGCTTAAAACCGACTATGAGATTGTTCATAGAATACGCATGGTAGTGCAAAAACTAAGAGCATTAGCAGCTTTGTTCTCAACTCTAGGATGATGGTAGGGGACAAAACATGTATTCTTGAAAGAATTCGACCAATTTAACACGTTGTTCACTTAAACCATGTTGGAAACTGAGATAACGAAGGGCTTGATGATCTAATTTGAGAAAATGGGCAGTTCAATTTATTGACTTTATCTTTGTTACTTAAGAGAAACAAAACAAAATGGACAAAAATACTAACTTATTGTCTAGCAAAATGTAAAACAATTTCGATTTTGATTTTCCGCGTTGTTAAAAGATAGAAGAATAGATAGCAAAAACAAGCCAATTCATGAGGGGAAACAAGTTGGGTTCATTCTAAAAAGAAAAAAAGAGGTAGAAAAGAGAAATAGTACAAAGGTGAAGGAAAATTAATAAGCTAAAAGTTAGCCACTAATTGACTTATTTACAAGGGCATTGTACAATTTTAAGGTTTACCAAAAATCTTTCCAGCAATAATAGCAGCATTAATGACATCTTTGATTACATGGACAACTTCATCAACTTTACATGTGTTGCCATTGAAAGTGGGAGATCTTGATTTCTTGAACCCGTCTACACAGTTGATGAATTCTTGATTGCATTGTTGGCTCAAATAACCTGGCACCGTAATCACGTCAAAATAATATGAACTATGCTACATGTACACTACAGTGTACAGCTCCCTCACATAAAGGGGGCCCACGAATTTTTTACAACATACTGTACAATCACCATTATACAAATAATATGGATTAAACCCTTTGTACCCCATGCTGACCATGCTTGACAGCATGATGTACATCCCCCTCACAAGCTTAAAAAAAAAAGCGGACATTTTCCATTGTGAGGGGGCTGCCAAACTTGGTGTGCATTTTGATCCAAATGATATATCTTTTTGGGTACTGATGCAACCTAACTTTTTAAAATGCCAGTAACTTGAATCCCTTTGTAATTACTTTAATTTCAATACATATCCTTTAACTTGGGGCTTAATTTGTGAGCTTCTAACAATTTGGACATCTTCCACTAAATTAGTATCACATAAAAAAAAAATATCCTACTGAATTTGACCATTGTCGCGGACCAGACAACCTAGAAAAGACTATTGTGAAAAATTGATTTTTAAGACAGACCAATCAAATGCATCTCTAAGGTAAGCATTACAATTATGTTCAACATCACATAGTGATGACTTGACTTGTGGGCAGGGGCGAAGCCGCAATGGTGTCATGTGGGGGCCATTGCTCTACCAAAATTTTGTAATTTTTATTTATTTTACTTTTCTTCAAAATTTAAATTTTTATTCCTTCCTCTTTTGAGGGCTGTGCACGACTTTTCCCCTAAAGGCCCAATTCTAATTGTGAACAATTAATTTTTCGTTTCTTCCCAATACCTAGGGTTCGCTCGTATATTATATTGGCTTAAAAGTAAAGAATAATGATAGGGTGAAAATAAATAATTGATCTGCCTTGTTGAAGTAGAAGAACTTACTGCCGTCAACTTGTATGCACTGATCATGCTTCAGACAACAAGCATCTAAGCTGTCACAAGGCTGCTCTCCTGGGCATCCACTGTACAGAAGTCCACAGTATTTTCCATATCTTAAGAATGGAGGCACTGCAAAACAACATTAAATTCCAAATCAAATTTATTTCCAACTCCTCTAAACTATAAATTGTTTGAAACAGAAAAGAGGGTACTCTTACCTCCACAGAACTTTGATTCACACGTTCTACTGCATTCTTTACTCTACAAAAAAGAAAAAGTTGTAAACTATGATTTTCTGTCGAAAAGGAAAGCGGGTTCAGTCTGGTTGATGAAGACGAACAAGAACTAACCAGAGAGATGTCTCCATTTGCATGAATGCCAATGTTAAGGGCATGGATGGGAATGGCAAAAAAGACAGGGCTAGTGAAAATGAAGAAGAAGAAAAATGGAGCTAACTTCAATGACTGTGCAGGGGGAGCCATTGAAGAAGAAAACACTGAAAAATGGAAACTTGGTTTTGATTAAAAGCTCTGATATAAAGGAAGAATTAATGGATGACAAGGGGAGAAAAGTGTGAAGGGGATAGACTGAGTTTACGCAAATAATTGTCTTGTAATGTCTCGTGACAAGATTTTGTAGTCTTGTGTCGCTCACATTTCTCACCCAACCGAATTATATTTAGCCCCGGTTTTAAAATCATTATTTCCAAAGGAAAAATTTTTATACTCATTTTCAACAACATATTCTCGTAATAAAATATTCTTCACGTAAATCCAAAATTCTGGACTAAGTTTAGAGTGTGAAATATATTTAGCTCCGATTTGACAATCATTTTTCCAATTTTTTTCTTATACTTATTTTCAACTACATATTCTCACAATAAAATATTTTTCCACTTAAATCCAAAATTTTGGACTAAGTTAATAGTGTGAAAAATATTTAGCTCCGGTTTCATAATCATTCTTTCCAATTTTTTTTTTCTCATACTCATTTTTAACAACATATACATTAAATATTCTCTATATAAATCCAAAATTATTTCACTTTTTAACCACGCATTCTTCAAAAATTTAATATTCTCTTAACTCATTTTTTTTTCAAATAAAATTCTGTCAAACAGGGTCATAATTGTAGAAAATTACATGCATAGGCATTATCTGAGGTAATTGATTATTATTATTTTTCTTATTTTAAAATTTACAAAGACATGTCATGAAGTTTGTTTTGCAAATTATATTCTGCTTTAATTTACAACCTTAAAAACTGTAAAAAGAATCCATCATGCAAATTAAACACAAATGTTCAAATCAATGTCGTAATAGTTACAAGACTAGAGTCCTTGTTTGTCATAGATTTTTCAAAGGGTAATTAGCACGTACATTTTTACCTTTTATTATTATTGTGGAAAAAGTCCCCGTATTTCATTTTTCGACATTTTTGTCCATATTTTCACATTTCGTTGCACAAAATATTATTTTCATCAATTTTCTCAATTAAAAGCTGTGAATTTACGAATGTACTTTTCTATATAAATAAAAAGAAAACAAAAAAAGAATCAATTGCAATTATAATCCCAATTTTTTAAAAAAGTGCAAAAAAGTCCAAAATATATTAGTAAAATTGTCATTATCACATAATATCCCCATCTACTGTGAAAAAAGTCCTTACTTTTCTTAATTTTTTGGTATTTTCACTTTTAAATACATATTTGATTGCGCAAACCATCTTTTCTATCCATTCTCATTCAATTTCTCAATAAAAAGCTGTGAAATAGCGAATATATCGTAATATTTAAATATAAAAAATAAAAAAAGAACTAATTCCAATCATAATCCTAATTTTTTTTTAAAAAAGTACAAACAAGTTCCAAATAAATTATTAAAAAATTAAAATTAATTTTTAAAAAAAGTGCAAACAAGTCCCAAATATATTATTTAAAATTAGAAAAAAAAATTAAAGTGCAAAGTAGTCTCAAATAAATTATTTAAAAAATTAGAAATTAAAAGTTCAAAATAAATTATTAAAAAATAAAAAAAATATTTTTTTAAATGAAAACGAGTCTCAAATTTATTATGAAAATTAGAAATAAAAAAAATTAAAAAGTGCAAACGAATCCCAAATAAATTATTAAAAAATTAAAAATTATAAAAAATTATTTTTCTTAAAATTTTTATATAATATTTAAATAAGAAAGTATATTCGTAATTTCACAACTTTTTATTGAAAAATTGGATAAAAATGAATAGAAAAGATGTTTTGTGCAATCAAAATTGTAATTAAGGGTGAGAATGCAAAAAAAAAAAAAAAAGAGAGAGAGAAAGAGAAATGAGTTGACGTTTTTCTCAATAACAGTTAAAAGTGGGAACATTATGTGCTAATTACCATTTTACTAATTTATTTAGGGACTCGTTTGCATTTTTAAAAAAAAATGATTATGATTGTAATTAATTCTTTTCTTTTGTTTATTTAAATAGAAGGATATATTAGTCAATTCACACCTTTTAATTGAGAAAATTGATGAAAATAACATTTTGAGCAATAAAATGTGAAAATGAGGATAAAAATACTAAAAAATGAAAAATAATGACATTTTTCACAATAATAGTGAAATGTATGAACGTTACACGCTAATTACCCCTTTTTTCAAACTTATAGACCTGTCAAATATTAATTTTTTCTACATATTTTTTTAGGGCCCTAATTTCACTTTTTTCCACCTATTGTGTAGTTACTCAGCAGCCTAGGTTGCATGGCAACAGTGAAATCAATTTACACCTCATCTTGCCTAACTATTAAACTTTTTATAAAGCACTTGCACATTTAAAATAATCGATCATTAAACAGATTTTTCTCTCTTCTTTTAAAAATTACGAAGATTTTAGAAAATTTTGCCTTTGCAAATAGATTCTCCATTTTACAGTTCTTAAGGCTTTTGTCAACATTTAAAATGTCCTTAGTAAAAAATAAATAAATTAAAAACTCCATAAATTCCATCTTCCCAACCTTCACCCTATCCCTATGTAGTCCTTGGCTATTTTCAAATTTTGACATCATTTGATTGCGGAGGACACTGCGAGAAGGGACTCTATTTCGAACTCGACTTGGACAATAACAACATCTGAAACTTTATGTTAAGTTGTAAACTAAAACCAAAACAAGCTTGCTATAATCAATGCTATTAGAAGACCAATCCAAAAAAAGTGTTGACGTTTTCGAGCCGATCTTTGCCTTTTGTTTTTCTTCGAAAAACTTATTCTCCAGCTCGAATCTTCTCATTTGGGGTTCAAACATCTTGATCCGCCCCTCTAATCTCTGGATCTCTGCTTCCATGCCCTTCACATGTAGTTTTAATTCGTTAACTTCGACTAATCCTCGCATTGACCTCAGCAGCCCATGAAGTGCTTCCTTTGACCAGTCACAAATAGGTGGAACCAAACACACAATCTCACCACGACTATTTTCCTGCAAGAGCAAAGCTAGGATTTTGTTGTAACATTTTCAACAAAACAGGTTCTACGCACGAATTGATGATGGAGTTACCTGCTGTCTACAAATAAAGAATCTTGTGGCTGGGTTCGTATCGACCCATGAAGTCTTCAGATCCGTTCGATTTTCACATCTACATATCATCCCTTCAATTTCAATGGATTCGCTATCAACAAATGACTGGCGAAGGGATGAGTTAGCATGTTCTAATGGATGCAATGAAAGAGAAGCCATTAACATAGAGTAGCCTGCCAGTGGAACTATAACTGTCAAATTTACAAATATGATACATAAACTAGGAAGGAAGGAGTGAATAATCTTGCCGATTAGTATAAGACAAGAAGAGGTCAACTAACCCAATTAACAACAGTTTTTGATGAAATCATACAAAAGTGAGATCTTGCTAAAACATGAAAGGCGGGGCTCCGGCCATAGAAAAAGGGATGTTTTTTCCCAGAAAACTATTTAAGTGGCATGTCAGTTTGTTTTTCTTGTGTGTATGAGGGTAGGGTTGGAGGTGGGGTGATGGTTATTTGGCTGCTAGAGAAATACATACAAAGGTATACTTAATTTCAAGTATTTGTGATGACATACAAAGCTAGAAAGATGTAGTTATAGATGGAAAAATCCATTATTCAACTGGGTTTTTTTTATACTCTTTTTTATTTAAAGTTGTCCGCAAGAGCGACTAGCAAAAACAAATTGAAAACAAGATGTACGTTTCTAAAAAGATATCTAAATGGCTGATTCTTTTCCAATAAGTATATTAAAATCTGCAATATTTAACATGTAATAAAATGGTGATTAAAGGTTGATCAAAGCAAATTTGACCGAGTTTGCATGCGCATGATAGGCTTAATATGGTTTATAGGTTAAGCCCCCGTTTGGTACACATTAAAATTCTCATTTTCATTCTTCTACTTATTTTCAACCACATATTCTTCAATTTAATAATATTTTCCATCACATCAATAATTTTTTCTTTTTTTTCAACTACACATTCTCTGTCAATCTACTACTTCAAAATACATTATTCCAAAATAATGTGAGTCAACACACCCTAAATATTAATCTATGATAAGAATAACTCAAGTTGTGCTTGACATTCACTAAGTCTTTTCACCAAAGTTGCAGTAACGTTAATCTTAAATACGCCTAATTGTAAAAATTTTACGAATTTTTTCTTATTTAAATTATCGTGAATCGTGCTTCAATAAATATACTTTGAGCCTGAACTTTGCGCTCAAAACTAAGATATAACCCTCAAAAAACCTTGCCAAATTAATACATAAAATTCTCAAAATTATAACAAGCATGAAATGGCACATAATATATACCGGTTAAGAGACAATGTACATAACAAATTTTTTTTGTAGGTTGTTTGTTAAGATTTAAAAAAAAAAAAAAAAACCAGTACTAGAATATACGAAAAGAAGTACTATGAACATGTTACGAAAGTGGTCATAACATATAATAAGTATAAAATACCAAATCAAAGTTTTGAAATTTCATATTGATATATATAAACCTTTCTATTCTTTTATTCATCCCAACTTTTGTTCAACATGTGTCCCAACAATCAATAAAGGATAATTCCCTGTATACATGGAATGGTTGACAGGGTTTTTACGGGTGCTGCGTTGGCAACGCAACGCCTCTATGACCCTTTTATTTTATTTTTTTATCTTTCAATGAAACTGCGCTATGTGTTATCTGTCAAAAAAAATTGGGAAAAAACTTATGTACTTGCTTCAATAAATTGATGGCATTTGTTTAAATGGATGGATTCCATCCATATTTTTGTTAGTCAACTTGTTTGACAAGAAAACTAAAAAGCGAAAATAATCATTTCATTATTTTTACTTCAGATAATCAAAAACAAAAAAAAATTATAGTACAAGAAATAAAGAAAAGAAATTTAAAAAAGAAGAAGAAAAATAGTCTTGTTCTTCCACCCCGCCCTTTACCCGTAGCCACCAGAGTTACCACCACACCACGCCACCTCCACTGCCATTTATAACAACAAACCGGTGGATTTGGCAGTACTTGAGGGAGAGAAATCCCCCGTTTGTTGCCATCTCCGACAAAAGGGCAGAAGTAGACTTGTGGAAGAAATTTTGATAATGAGTAAATATTTGAAATCTTCATTGCAAATACAATGTGGCGTGTCTAACAAAAATTGTGATGTGTATATGATTATCCTTTTTCGAATGCTTTATTTTTGGGAAATTTACAAAATTCACCATATAATATATAAGGTGTAACTATAATTTTCATACCATATTTTGTTAATTCATATTTTACATACTACATTTTTCATGATGATTTTATAGTTACTTTATCTCTAACACCGATGATAAGCTTACCAGAAAGTAAAATCATCCGTTCCAAACCCTATGATTGCAAAGAAATCATGGTTTTATTATATTTTTAGTTCTTATATAACTAGTCAATACCTAATATCACACATACATGTCTTTCTCATAGTTGATTCAATTGGATTCGAGAATCACTCGTTGATATATATAATTGAATCCCTTCTTTGAATTAATAATTAATCCATTTTTCAAGAATCTCATTTTTTGTAAATTCTTTCCCCTGCTTTAAACTCAAATATGATCTCTTTCACACCTTAGGAACCACAGCTAATTTAGGACTCCATTTGCTAGCCACAAAAAAAACGCCATTTGTTGAAAAATTTACAAATTAATCATTATAAATAGCTAAAGAGACAAAAATATGGTCAACTGAAAAAACAAATCACTCCCAACATATTACATTATACAACGTTTTACCTACTATATTTCATGAAGTCTGTTTTGCAAAATATATTCTGCTTCACTTTACAACCTTAAAAACTGTAAAAAAGAATCCATCATGCAAAACAAACACAAATGTTCAAATCAATGTTGTTATAGTTACAAGACTTGAGTGCTTGCTTGTCATAGTTTTTTCAAAGGGTAATTAGCGCGTAACGTCGTTACCTTTTACTATTATATTTTGTTAAAGACTATAATGGACTATATTTTGGGTCTTCATTTGAACAAAATATAGTCAACAATGATCCATAGTCATTAGAAGAATTCGAATTGAACAAAATATAGTCAACAATGATCCATATTACAACATATTTGAACAAATTATAGTCAACAATGATCCATATTTCAACAAATGAAGACCCAAAATACGAATTGATGCTCTCGAGTCCTAGTAGAGAAGGGATGAGACATGTAATGTTTACCGAACCTGAATTGATGTAAACAGTCATGTCAATTCGTATTTTGGGTCTTCATTTGAACAAAATTTCAACAAATGAAGACCCAAATACGAATTGATGCTCTTGAGTTATTGTTTATGCTAGTTAACATGATCATTTCCAGCTTCTTTGTTGAAATATGGATCATTGTTGACCAAAATATGTTTGCGCAAATGCTCATGATGTGATGTGCAGACCAAAATATGTTTGCGCACATCACATCATGAGCATTCGCGCAAACATATTTTGGTCCCTACAAATATGTTTGCACTTTCCTCTTTCCTCTTTTGATCTTTTTTATTACTTGTGTGCTTAAATACAGAGATACACCCACCTATTATTTGTGTTATCATACTGCAGATTGAGTTGCATTCTTCTGGGTGGGTTCAGCATAAATTAATGGAAATCCAGCTTAATCTAATGTCTATAGTGATTTTCCTGATATTTCTAATGGTCATGTTCGGTCTTGCTTGGTTGCTGATGATTCTCCGTTGTGTAGAGAATTTTCCGGCTGTCGACGGTGATCCAGAAAATCCTAGTGCTTGTTGTGGATCATGTCAATTGCACTTCCATATATTCTGAGTGTGATTGTTCATTTTCCTTTCGAATAAGACTAAGTCTCGTTCCATATATATGTATGTTTTGTCTTACATTTTCGTGTCCTGTTAACTGTGGAATGGATTCATATGTGTGTGTGTGTGTGTTACTGCATCGTGTCATGTTAATTGTTCTAGTAATATGATTTTGTGATTAACGAATGATACATTGCAAATGCTCTTTTTTCTTCTCTGGTCATTTTATAATTCTCTTCTCCGACTCGAGTGATCACATTCCTTTCTTCACACTTTATTTTTCACAGCAAGGATAACTCCACATCTGCCTCTCTCTATCTTATTACACTCCATAATTAAAAATACTAGTAATTTATCTAATTGTTAGGCATCGGAGAAGTGTTTATTGTTAAGTTGCAGCTAAACAAGCTCCACATAATATACTTGTATGTATGACAATAATGGAGTTTAGTGAACTATATTACTATCATTTGTTTTTGACATCGTGCACTTTCGATTTTAATAATTTATTTGGCACTCGTTTGTACTTTTTAAAAAAAATTAGGACTATGATTGCAGTTAATTTTTTATTTTTATTTTTATATTTAAATAAGATGTTATTTTCGTCATTTCGTAACTTCTTATTGACAAATTGAATAAAAAGGATTTCCACTATGTTGAACCCACCCAGAAGATTGCAGTAAGATCACACAAAAAAATAGGCGGGTGTATCTCAGTATTTGTAGCGCACAAGTATAGACCACTCATGAGCAGCGCACAAGTTTTCTTATTTTTCTAATGACCAATTAAGAATACTTCGAATATGAATACTTTTAAGAAAACGACACATTCCAGTCCAACAATTGTGCATACATAAGCTACACACAAGTTTTCTTATTTTTCTATTTTTGCTTTAATAAGAGGAAAACAGGTATGAGAAGAGTCAATAATTGCGTGTATGAGTGAAAATGCAATATTACCCTTTCTCTTGTCCAAATGAAAATTAATAGTGAAGGATAAATAAGGACAAGATCGGAATAGAAAAAAACTTCACAAATGAACAGTATATAGTGGACTGAGTCTTTTAAGATAGCAGGGATCAGGCAATGTTTTTGAGGGTTATATTTTAGTTTTGGGCGCAAAGTTCAGGCTCAAAGTATACTTATTGAAGCAGAATCATTATAAGAAAAAAATCGTAAAAATTTAACAATTAGGCGTATTTAAGATTAACCTTTTCTGCATCTTCGGTGAAAAGACTTGGTGAATGTCAAGCACAACTTGAGTTATTCTTATCATAGATTAATATTTAACCTATAAACCATATTAACCCTATCATACACATGCAAACCCGGTCAAATTTGCTATGATTAACCTTTAATCACCATTTTATTATATGTTAAATATTGCAGATTTTAATATACTTATTGGATAAGAATCAGTCATTTAGATGTCTTTTTGAAAACATACATCTCGTTTTCAATTTGTTTTTGCTAATCGCTCTTGCGGACAAATTGAAATAAAAAGAGAATAAAAAAAAAACCTAGTGGCTAACTTTGGCATGAGTTTTGAGTGGGAACCGTTTGGCTATTTTAGAAAATAAAGATTGATTTGTGTTCTTTTCCGTGAGTGCATCGAAATCATGTATTTACTTGAAAAAATTGATGCTTGGGAGAATGAGAAATTGTTTATGTTGGTGGGAAAATGAAAAATGTTTTTGTCCTATATAGGAAGTTGATGAAAACAAAAACCACTTTAATATGGTTGCACTTTGAAATGGTGTAATCATGTGTAGCATAGAGGCTCTCTCCACGTGCGCGCGTAGGGGGGTGCAAATCACGGACCGAAATAGGTTTCAGACCTTGAACTTGTGTGCGAGCGCGACCTGCGTACACGAATGTGGAATCGAAAGGAGCAAAATTTGCCCATTAGGAGTGTCCACGTTTTGTTATATT
>CAIGRP010091648.1:0-14953 GCA_903798385.1 Fraxinus cuspidata | reverse complement strand
GTGTACAATTTTAACTCCGCCTATGATAGTTGTAGCCAGTATTAAACCTGGAAAAAAAAGAGGAGTTGTAACTTTTATTTAATTTAAAATACGTATAAATTGCACAAATTTTAAGTTCTTTAAAAAAATTTAAATTTGTCACAAAAGAAGGAAAAAAAAAAGAGTCGGCTTGGCCCGAGCCGAAAGCTTTTGGCCACGCTTTTGCTTGGCTCGGGTAAAAAAAGTCCAAACCATTTTTTGTTATAGTCGAGCCTGAGCTTCGAGTTTCAGCTCGTGGATCGGCTCGTTGACACCCCTACCAATATCTTTAAAATATTGGTTGCATTGTTTGAGTTGAGCAGGTGCACTTGGTGGTTGTTCAAAACTTTTTTTCACGTGATTGAATCTGTTCAGTGATGGCAGAAGCTCTAGATGATAGCTTTTGATAGTTTTGGGAGTCCAGGAAATTCCTCCATAAAGAAAGTTCAGTAAGGACATCAAAATAATTGGATACACATGAACTTAGATTGTCTTTTAGCACGGGGTTATTTTCTATATTAAAAGCATTTTAATAATTTTATATGATGTTGGGTTTTTATACCCAATGAATCTTGGGTTATGATGTAAACGGTGTATTAAATTATTACCAACAACCAAATTCAAAGGCTAGACTAGAAAAATGTAGGCGATTGGAAGTAGCATAAATAATTAATGTTACTTACGACTCATATTTATTACCTCTGGAATGACTTTAAATCATGACCCATTTAAGCCTTCTATTGGTCCAACTAATGTCTAGTCTAGGCTATATATATGGTGTCTTTACCCTAGCCCTAAAGTGTGTGATTTGTGTATGAAAGTGAGAAAAAACGTGGCTGCCCCTTTGTTGAAAATTGGTTGCCTGAGTGAGGAGAAAACCGGTGTCTTCAACTTGTGTATTTTGGTCCTTTCTCTTGTCTTCCTTTGTTTTTTTTTCGTGCATTTGTGGCTAAAAATTATCACCGTTATCTTGTCCTTTATAGGTGAGATTGAGGAGCAATCGAGGTGAATATATTGGTTGGGGTTGGAGCAAATTGGATTAGTTGTTTAGTATGAAACTAAGCTCAGAAATTACCGTTTTGACGACTCGTGGAGCGAGCTTCAACGACAATTGGTATCAGAGTTTCAATGTAGTGGATTTGGTTCAAAGAAATGACCAAAATCAGACCTGAACATTGGCTGAAATGAAGCAGAAAATAGATCACAAAACTGTCTAGAAAACTACCTAAAATCCAAGCTTGTTTCGTGATTTCCGGCCAATCCAGGAAGCGTTTGGTGAAACGGAGACCTCTGACGTGTCGTATAGGTAGAGGTGTACCAAGGTGACTGATGCATGAGATTGTGTGGCAACACAATCGACGGTGCGTAAAGCCCACACGCAGGGGCTGTTGGTGGTGCTTAAGGGCGCGTGCAACGTCTTCCAGAGGAGTTCTCATCAGACAGTTTGTTGCTGACATTGTCGTGCTGTTAGTTTTCTATTTCAAGTTATAGATCGAAGTATGGACAAGTTTATTCTTTGCACATTTGAGATTCGATCATGGTTGATTGGTTCCTGCGATTGCTGAAGACCTTAGGGTGAATAGGTTGGCCCTAAAGTAATAATTTCACATCTATCGATATTTATGGACTTAGATTGGTCCATTATAGTAAATTGACTTATCCCTGTTTAAATTTCATCATTAGCACATCATCATGTGGGGTAACTTTAGGATTGGGGTTACAATGTAGGGTAGCCATTGCTTATGCTAGAAATTTAGGAATTATTTTTGCCATGTTTGAAGTGTTGCATTTGATCGCAAGTTGGTAATTGATTTTGTGCCTTTATTGTCCATGGAAGATGGATAAGCAGAAGGGTAAGATGAGAGGTGAGGTGAGATAAGTGTGTCTATAGGGTCGAGTGATGACCCTCGTGAAATTCATTGAGAGTAAACATAGTTACTGCATGTGCATCCATGTTTAATCCTTTCTGTATATATGTGATTGTTTAATTTTGTTACATGGTTATATGTGCATTTTAATGTATTTGATATGTGCATTTGTATAAATTTGAGAGCAATTTAATTACCTTGTGCAATTGTTTACATGTATAGTGGGCTAAGATGCATTAGCAATATGTTGAGTGTCGATTAGTGATGTGGAGTATAGTTGCCTAGAGGTACATCGGTAGTTTGTATTGGTGATGTGGAGTGTGATATTTGGATCACGAGTGGATAGGTGATTAAATGTTGGAATCATTTCTGTGTGAAAAGACCCTGATTATGTGGAGTGTGAGAGAGACACTTCTATCACTTCTGTTAGGTAGATGCTCATTATTCACTTATGTTGGGAGAAGTGATGTGGTGATAGAGGGTAATCTCAAGGACTTAAGATCTATAGAGGTCTACCAGTTAGACATGAGTTGAGTAATCAGTCTATTGAGCATGGTAAGCAATGAAAAGAGATATGTGTTCTTAGGGTGTGAACAACACAGAATGTCACAAGATAAATAGGGTGAGATCTTTTCATATGGTTATTTATGCATTTGTTGCATGATTTTGATTGTTTATTGATTAACTTAGTGTTAATATATTATTATGTGTGAACGTATTTTGGAAAAAGATCTATGAATTATCCTATGTTATAACTTCATCGTATGATTATTTTCTCTTGATTGTTTATTATTATTATTTGCTTCTATTTGGGTATTTGTTTGTGACCTAAGTCCTGGTAAGTATGTGGAGCATGTATGGTATGTGTTTCAGATTTGAAGCACGAGGTAATATTTATGATCCCAATTTTATTGGTTGCCTTGATTATAAAAGTGTTAACTTTGTGTTTTGATTACTTGCAAGTTGATTGGGTATCAATGTGGAGATTTGTTGGGTTTTTGGGTTTTTGATACCCAATGAATCCTGGGCTATGATGTAAATGTTGTATTAAATTATTACCAACAACCAACTCCAAAGGCTTGACCTGAAAAAAAAGTGGCCCATTGAAAATAGCTTAATGAATTAATATTGCTCATGGTCCATATATATTATCTCTTGGTAGATCTGAATCTTGGCCCATTTAAGCCATCTATTGGTCCAACAAAAGTCTAACATGGCCCATATATATGGTGTCCTTACCCTAGCCGTAAGTGTGTGATTTGTGTATAAAAGTGAGAAAAAACGTGGCTACCCCTTTGCTGAAAATCGGCTGCCATGGTGAAGAGAAAATCGGTGTCTTCATCTTGTGTATTTTGGTCCCTTCTCTTGTCTTCCTTTGTTTTTTTTTTTTTTTTTTGTGGATACAAATCATCATCGTTATCTTTTCTTTTATGGGTGAGATTGAAGAGCAACCGAGGTGAATATATTGGTTATGGGATGGAGTAAATTGGATTAGTTAGATGTTTGATAGAGAAAGGTAACATGAAACTAATCCCGAAAATCATCGTTTTGACAACCCTTGGAGCAAGTTTTTACGATATATGCTTTAGGACCAAAAATTTGTGCTGTTATGAATGCCATTTGGGCTAAATCGGGAAGGCTCGTACCATGTTTTCCATGAAAAATCTGCAAACATAGAGAAGGATTTTGTTGGAGAAGTATTGATATTGCCGCGTAATAATTTATATTCAAAATAATTTTTTCACTGTGAATAAATAATTGGACAAAAATAAACTAACATAATGAATGGAATAAAACAAAATGATAATGGTTAAGGCAAGAGTTTGACTCATTCTCAGTAAGACAATAATGCCCCACACAGGTGTTGCATATCTTCCGACACTCGTCTCCTAAGATTAAACAATTTCAACTTGTAATAGTAACAATCTAAGTTACAAGACCTGATGAACCAACTAATGCTTTGATCTTTCTAAAACTGGAGGACTTAAAATGCATGAAAATAATATTCAGGAGTAAAATGTACAATATGGAATAATGAAGGACGGAAGGATTATATTTTACAAGAGATAAAATCAGGAATGATTTTGAAATGAATAAAATCTGGTATATGAGACCTATTTATAGAAATTGAAAAGTTGTGTCCAAAATACACAACAGTCGAAAGTAGTGTACTGAACAGACACAACCCATTTGGACAGACAGTTTAATAGTCAACCGCCAAATATTAGAAGATGCCACATGTCGTGCACAGAAAAATCAGAGAAATAAATAAATATATTATTTAAATTAATAGTAAAAGAATGTAATTCAAATATTATTTTACTAAAATTTATATACCAACTTTGCCCAAACCCAAGTCCAAGACTACGACTCGAACACGTGTTGAGTCGACAAGACAGTTCAATCAGATGGACAACGACGACACACGCTTGTGGACTTTGGCTCAACCTACTAGCATGTAAGTCTTCTCCTCTTTAAAGACTATTGGTACTCTTGAGGCCAAAACCCAAGTCTCAAATTTGAACAATATAAAGTGGTTTCTACTCTTCTAGTTTTCCGATGTGGAATTGACATTTTTCAATTTTTCACCAATTTGTTTCCTAAGTTATTTCAACTTCAATTTGTCATCTTTTGACCATGATTTCTCATTCACCTTAAATTGATTTTGAGAAAATACATAAATTACATTAATCTACTCGTGGAGTAGAATACTTACAAACAAATCTTTTGTCCAACTAACAGGACCCACATAAATAATTGGTCAAACCAACCAATTAAACCAATTTTTCAAAAATCCCCCACGTGAATAGAAATTAATGCAATGGATATGTAGACCATATAGAGAGATCGAGTGGAAAGTTATTGCATCGGGATATGTACCTTATGGATTTGAACTTTCCGTATTAGAATATTATAATATTTACTTGGATAATCAATGAACGTGATGTCTTGAACTGTCAGCCGTTGGTTTGTAAACCAGACAATAGTATCAACGCAATAACCTCCTTAGCATTTTTGAGTTCTCACTCTTATGTTCATTTTGTTGAACTTTTGGATTTCATAAGTGTTTTAGAGAATTCAAACTCTTAAAACATTCTCATAGAAGCAGTCCCACTTCACACTTATATAGGTGATCTCATATTACAAGTACCTGCCATACCCCCTACTTAGATAGTCCAAGTTATAGGAATCATTAAAAGTATAACTTAACCTAAAACTTTCTACATACAACATTTTTCTTATCATAGGAATGGGTAGGAGTTAACTTCCAAGTGCTTTTTGAATCTTCATAACTTAGTTGTCCAATTGAACCAATATGTTGGGATCTCCAATTAGCAATGTTGAGTTATTATTACAAAGATCCTTGTGTAATAGGCTTTAAGCATTTTCCTCTTGATATGTAGTATACTTGATATCTAGATTTTCTCTAGATTTTACATAATCTATAGAAAGAACACCATTTGAGATCAACTGCTTAATTGTTGTATTAAGTATTCGACTGATATGTCGAGACTTACAATTGTACATACTACTTTGTGCTCTACCGATAACCAAATGGCTATCACAATACCTACTAATTGTAGGCACATGTTTATGCCAACATGGAATATCCTCTAAAAAATTACATAGCCATTTTTCTTATTCTCTAGCTTTATCTCAGATTCCATCATGTATCGAGTTATACACATTTGTTTAGAAGATTTCGAAAATACGGTCGCACCACCAATTGTAAAAACATAACCACAAGGGGATATTGAGTCTTTTGCATCTAATATCCAATTAGCATCACTGTATCCTTCTAATACAGTTGGATATCTAGTATAATGTAATCCAATTGTCATTATTTGGGTTACTTGTAAATCTACTAAGCTTGTTCTCTACATACGCAATATCCGAACGAGTGAATTTTTTAATTTACATTAGACTGCCTATTATCCAATAATACACAGTCAATTATCCAAGAATACTCCAATTAAGTTATGGGTTCGCCTTTATATTTGGCCAAATATAGACTAGTCTACTGGAATTATAACTAGACTTTTATCATATATGTGAAACTTCTTAAATACAGTCTCAATGTAATGAGATTGAGATAGAAAAAATCTCTTAGATATCTTAAGGATTTTAATTCCCTATATTACATCTACAATACCAATATCTTTCATGTCAATTTTTTTTCAATATTTTCTTTAGTATGTCATCAACATATAGACATATGATTACATATGCATATGGTGTGATTTTAATATAAACACACATATCACGCTCATTAATCTTAAAACCATTTGACGATATAGCTTTGTCGAATTTTTCCTACCATTGTTTTGGCATTTGCTTTAGACCGTATAAGACTTAACAAGTCTACACACATTTTACTCATGTCCAGGAGCAATGAACCCCTTGGATTGTTCCGTGAAAATTTCTTCTTCTAACTCACCATTTAAGAGAGCTATTTTAATGTCCATCTGATGGATCTCTAAAATTTGCAATGTTGCTATTGCAATTAAGACTCTAATAGATATTATCTTTGTCACAAATGAGTATGTATCGAAAAAATCAAGACCTTTTTTGTTTGAATTCTTTAACTATCAATCTGGCCTTATGTTTATCAATTGATCCATTAGTCTTTAATTTTCTTTAGAAAATCCATTTACAACATAATGATTTGTTGCCAGGTGTGAGATCTACCAATCTAGGTATGATTGTGCTTAATAAAATCAATTTCATTACTGATAGCCTCTTTCTAAAATGGAGCTTGTGGACTTAACATTGTTTTATTGAACGTTCTAGGTTCATTTTCTAACAAATAAGTTAAAAAATCGGACCAAAAGATGCTGATATTTTGGTCCTTTTGCTACATTTTGGTTCTTTATCACTTTGATAATTATCAATTGCAATATCATAAGTTCATTTTTACAAACTTCTCTTCTTCCTATCTTTACAAGGAAAAATGTCCTAAAAAATATACCATTCATAGATTCAATGATTGCATTTTCATGTACATTTAGAATGTCATATTTATGTACAAGGAACCGATAAGCACTACTGTTATTAGCATATCCAACGAATATGCAATTGATAGTTTTAGGCCCTATTTTAACTTGTTTAGGATTTGATACTTATTCCTTAGCCAAACATCCCCACACTATTAAGTATTTGTACAAACGTTTATGGCATTTCCATAACTCACAAGGAGTTTCGTTCCTACTTTTATGTGATAATTTATTTAGAATATGGTTGGTTGAGAGAATTTCTCATCTCCACAAATTTTGATTTAAACCAGAACTAATCAACATAGTGTTCATCATAAATTTAAGAGTACAATTTTTGATCCCAGTAATACTGTTCGACTGAGATGAATAAGGAGTTGTAGTTTGATAAATAATTCCAGAGTCTAACAAAATTCTTCTAATGGTGCTCCATATTCTTGACCTGTGTTACTAAGAACAACTTTTTTCGTTTGTTATGTTGATTTTCAACCTTATTCTTGTACTGCTTAAATGTTTCTAAGGTCTCATCTTTGCTTCTTAGCAAATAGGCATAATAATACGTTGTATAATCATCTAAAAGTAATAAAATACTTTTTATCTCCTCTAGTTTGCACAAAATTTAAATAAAGAATATCACTGTGAATTAGTTCTAGAGGATTTGAGTTCTTTTCAACTTAATGAAATGATTTTTTTGGCTAATTTATCCTCTATGCAAGTTTCACATCGATGATTTTAATTAAATGAATAGAAGGTAATAAGTCTAGACTTACTAATTTACGTAAAGTATTAACATTAACATGTCCTAATCTATCATGTTATAAATTAGAACACTCAATCAAGTAAGCATAAGATTTATTTTTATTAATTTCAAAGTCATGAAGTATAGGCATTATATTCATTTTGAACAGCCTATTGAATACACACTCGTCAGACTCAAACACTAGCCTATGCCCATTTTTGCTCAACAGAGCTCCAATACCAAGTTCTTGCCAATATCAGGAACATGTAGCACATCAATGGGGGCTACTTCTTTGCCCGATGCCATCTTCAGCACTACTTTGCCTATACCAATAACTTTTGATGTCGTCGAGTTGCACATGAATAGTTGTCATCCATTGATAAAAGTGTAAGATGAAAACATCTTCTTATCAGCACATACGTGATGAGTAGCGCCAGTGTCTATGAACCATTCTCTCAGATTGTCCACCATGTTTATTTCAAATACAACAACTGAGAACATTAGTTTAGACACACCGTTACACAATTTGTCATCCTCGGTTAAGTGTACTTGGTCCTTTTGCTTTG
Source organism: Fraxinus cuspidata (assembly GCA_903798385.1). Lineage (NCBI taxonomy): Eukaryota > Viridiplantae > Streptophyta > Magnoliopsida > Lamiales > Oleaceae > Fraxinus > Fraxinus cuspidata. The sequence continues at coordinate 6,771 of CAIGRP010091648.1, read as the reverse complement.
GTTTTTTTTGTTGGTGGTTCTTTGCGATGTGACAGGGCTTACCTCATTTACAGTAATCTTCTTTGAATTTCTTGCCCTTGCTGTTTTGATTGCCATTACCCTAGTGCTTCATTTTCTTGCTATTATATGGCTCCACCAAATTTACTTTATCCTCCATTTGCAGATTTTGCAGATTTCTTCTTAGAATTTAGGTTATCTTCCTGAATTGTTAATCTTACAATCAAATCTTCAAGTCTAATTTCCTTGAGTTTATGTTTCAGGTAGTTCTTGAAATATTTTCATATTAGTGGTCATTTCTCGACAATTGCAATTACCTAAACAACTCACGGAGCTTCATACTTTCTCATGTATCTCGTGCAAGATAATTTGTATCTTTTGGACTTGATTCATCAATGTTTTATAATCTACCATTTTGAAGTACAGGAATTTGCCTCAACGGATTTCTTCAATCTGGCATCTTCCATTTTGTACTTCTTTTCCAATGATTCCTACAGCAATTTAGTTGTCTTGACGGAACTGTATATACTGTATAGTGTGTTGTCAAGTCAATTTAGGATGTAGTTTCTGCACAAAAAGTCACTATAACTCCAAGCATCGAATGCTACTCATTTTTGAGGATATGTTTCCTCCTCAACAGTTGGAGCATCTTCACTCAAGAATTTTCTCAAATTCAAAGTCGTGAGATAAAAATACATTTTCTGTTCCCATCTCTTAAAATCCACTCCCTGTCATCTCTTAAAATTCACTCATGTGAATTTTTGTGGTTTCTCCATGTGAGCATTGTTAGGAGGTACGACAAATGTAGTATTACTTGCCATAATATAACAAAATTTCAGAATATAAATTAGCACATAAACAAGAAAGTCATCGTCTTAAGATTGTTGGAGAAATATTGATATTACCGTGTAATAATTTATATTCAAAATAATATTTTTATAGTGAATAAACAATTGGGCAAAATTTCATTTTACAGAATGATAATGGGTGAGGCAAGAGTTTGACTATTTCTTTTTAAGACGATAATGCCCATATTGGTGTTGACGTTCTTCTAGCACTCGTCTCCAAATATATAACAATCTCGACTTGTAATGGGAGCACTCTAAATTACAAAACTTAGCGAACTTACTAACATTTTGATCACTCTAAAATTGGAGAACTTAAAATGAACGAAAATAATATTCAGGACTAAAATGCACAATATGGAATAATGCGGAATAGAATGATTATATTTTACAAGAGAGAAAATCAAGAATGATTTTGGAATGAATAAAATCTATCAGGACCTATTCATAGAAGTTGAAAAGTTGTGTCCAAAAAACACAACAGAAAAGTTGTGTATTGAACAGACACAACCCATTCGGACAATCAGTTTAATAGTCAACCGCCAAATTTTAGAATATACCACGTGTCGCGCACAGAAAAATTTAGGGATTAAATAAATATATTATTTAAATTAATAATAAAATAATATATTCAAATATTATTTTTCCAAAAAATATATACCAGGCCCAAGCCCACAACCCGTGCTTGTGTCGTGCCGAGCCAGCCGGCCGATTGGACGAACAACAGCACGTGCGTGGACTTTGGCTCAACCTTTTATCATGTAGTTCATCTTCCTTTCAAAAACTATTGTTACTCGTTGGGGTTCAAACCCAAGTTCCAAACTTGAGCAATATAAAATGGTTTCTACTCTTCTAGTTTTCCTACTTGAGATTGGCATTTTCCAATTTTTCCACCAATTTTCATTCTCAATTTATTTCGACTTCAAGTGGTCATATTTTGATCTTAGTTTCTCATTCACCCCAAATTGGTTTTGAGAAAAAAAATACATTATAATAATCTACTCATGGAGTAGAATACATCAGCCAAAGAAATCTTTTATTCAATTAACGGGACTTACTTAAATAATGGGTCAAAAGTTGGTCAAACCATCTAATTAAACCAATTTTTCAACAGATTTTGTGATTTCGAGCAAATTAAGGTTGCGACAAAATCTGTAGATTTCATATATGTTTCAGCATATGCAAAGGGGCAGTACACGAAAGGTAGTGAAAAACAAATAACCAAAACCAAGCGAGGGAAAGAGAACTCCATATTTTTTTCTAGTGTTATGGTGTGGTTTCTATTCCTCAGTGGTATTGCATATATAATATTAGGATTTTGTATTTGTTGGTAGAATTCTTGAACTATTGCACAGATTCAAGTTTGGTTATTTGAATACTTGAGATCAAATGTAAGAAATTAGGAGTAGTCAAAATCATGCGCAATAGATTTAAATTAACCCTTGTAAATAAGATCATCTCCATCCCAAAATTCCTCTCTTTTGAATAGAATGTTGTGGTGTGTGTCCGTATAGTATAATTTTGCTATTGTTAAAAAAAAAAAACAATGTTATTATATTAAATAAAATTGTTTTATTTATTATTGAGCATGCGAATTAAAGTGCCTCTGATCACTTGCGATAATATAATTTGGATACTTACGTTGAGAAGTACAGTGTGACATAACTTATTTTTTGTTCGCTACCAATGTATAAGGGTTGGAACCTTGTACCGAAAGATTGTAGTGTTGTTCGATTCACTATTCGAATTTGTGATTTGTCCTTATCACATAAATAGTTAAAGTCGATACTAGTACACTTGGAGTGTATTAAATGAACCAAGTGTCGAATTTAATTTTATAGCATGACCGTGGGGAGAATTAAATTCCACTTGATCGCTGTGTATTTCATCTAAATCCCTTGACAGAGTTATATATATCTTTTTGTGATTTTAATGGTTTTTTGATTCATCAATACGTGAAATCAATTTGATTCGTCAAATATCTCTATGAGTTAGGAACTTGAGAATGAGCAAAGTAGAGAACATGAATTCGTATCGAGAATCGTCGCCCTAAAAAATGGATAGAGTAACTATTTAAATATTTTCTATTGAACGGTTAAAATTTGAACTCAGTGTTTAGCAACGGCTAAATTTCAACATTTGTGATTTGTTCATGAGACAGTTTAGCAAAATGGTACTTAAGTTAGTGAGAAGAATTAGAGGGGCGAAACGGTCATTTATACTCGTACCTAATTATCGAATCTCAAACGGGAATAAAATAAATATATGGTAGACTAGAGGAAAATATTACAGATTTATTGGTTTCTGTGATCTTATATATTCCGATAATTCAACCTTTTGTCTTTAGTGAAAGGAAAAAAAACAAAGACTAATAATTCGATAGGGTGGTCTATGGTCGACTAGACATGATCTAATTATTGGGGTTTGGATAATATATGTCCGATTAGGTCCATGCGGTAGCTCTATAAAGTATTTGAACTTAATTAACGTAATTATAATAGTATTGGACTTAATTGTAATTACAATAAAACTTTGTACTTACTTGTAATTATTATAAAAGTTGTAAACTTAATTATAATTGTAATTGAAGTTCTAGGACTATACATGAAATTAAATGCGAACTAATGGGATTTGGACTTTGAATATAACTCATAATTGGTTATAATTGTAATGAAATTCGAGGACTACAAATGTAATTAAATGTAAACTAATTTAATTTTGACTTTAATTGAAACTCCTTTAATTTTAATTAAGACTCCTATTTGATATTGTAATTATTATTATATATGGATTGGAACATCTTTATCTCTATAAATAAAGACTAGATGGACATAAAAATCCCACAACAATTATAATACATAATTCCATAGTGGTCAAATTCGGAGAGAGAAAAGTGAGAAAAATCATATTTTCTTATTGTCCAAAATTAGTTTTTTAATTTAATTAAGAGAAGATGCCCACCCACCATTGTAGTCTTAACTTTGGAGAATACCATAGAATACTTGGAGGTTTGAAACATCAAGTTCTTGCAATTAAACGCTGGAAGTTCGCGATCCAAACAGCTAGAAGTTCGCGATTCAGAATTAATTCAAGAATTAATCGTCGAATTTTAGGTAAAAATTCGAATTCTTTACTCTTGATATAATATACACATAAACATCTAGACAATTTTAATTAATGAATTAAAGATTTTTTTTTAATTTCTAAATAATTCCGCTTCCGCATTCCAACATGGTAACCACCCCAGGATTGTAGTCTTCAATGGAAATTGCAACCTATATGAATCTATAGTGATTGACACATAACTTACATGGAATATCAAAATTTGCATTTATTTTAAATCAAATAATATCAATTCGTTGACCTAGTTTTCAAAATTTTATTTTTAAAATCCGGGGTGGTATTAAAAAAAGAAAAAGAAAAATGATTGCGGAACTATTTTAGAGTATGTAACCTAATTAATTCCTAACTCTGGAAGCAATAATAAATAAAAATAATTCTGAATATGTGCAATGAACACACATTTATAGTGGTTTTGCCTCAATATGAGAGGTTCGTCCATTCTTGATTGACCGCAGTTTTTCACAACAATAACAACAACAATAATAATCATACATAAAAATTAAATAAATAAAAAAATAAACTTGGGATCTTCCAATTGAGTCAACCCAAGTCCCATCTTGGCGGATGACTCTTTACAAATACATCAAAAGACATGTGGAGGTACATAAATATACCAGAGGTCTCCTTAAACTTGACCAACTATACTTGATTTATCTCATGGGTTGCCCACATTAGTTTGATATAAATATTATATTATTATCCATTAGCCTAAGACCCTTCCAAATTGTACTCTATTTTATTTCTTTCTTTTCTAACACAGTTTATAAAAAATTACCTAAATATTTGTTCCTAGCAATGGGGCCAATGAAAATTACCAAAAGGAAAATTCGAATAAATTAAAATAACAGAATATAAACAAATCTGGTTTGTTTTTCGAAGATAGTTCTTTTCAATTCTGAACATTTTTGAGTTTATCCACTCAATTCAAACTATGTTGCAATAGCTTCTCTACCACTCCCCTCAAATGTTAGCGTTACTACTAGAATTTGGTTATATTCAAGATTTTAGAGGTTTATTAGGAGTTGGTAGTATGACTTGAATAAGTCTTGTAGGAGTACAAGATGAATTAGGTGAAGGAATTCCGTAACTCATCAACCGCTCGACTCAGCGCTCGCTAAGCGTGAGGCGGCTACTCGAGCAGCTGTGTCACGGCTCGATGGTCGCCAGACTCCTTTGATTTTAACTCAGAAATCCAACTTCGGGAGCCGCTCCAAGCACCCATTTCAGCAATAAGTGCGAAGCGGCCACTCCAACGGTCATGTCACCGCTCGATGGCCGTCAACTCCTTTGATTTTAACACAGAACTCCAATTTCAATTTTCACAGTTTTTTGACTACTATATCAACTCAAATACTTTGTTATAGGTGTTACATACTATATTAGGACTCCACTTTTTCATAAGCTCTTCTTTGTATTATATATATGTGGAGTACAAATATTGAGTGAATCCAAGATAGTATTTGATATCCAAACTTTGTAAATCCTTTTTTATATTGGTGAATTCCCATCCTGTGCCTGTGGTTTTTCCTAATTGGATTTCCACGTAGATCTTGTATTCTTGTTATTATTTTTCACATTGCCAATCATTCTAGTTTGTGAGTTTATTTCCTAACAAGTGGTAGGTATCAAAACAAGGTTTGATTAACTCAAAGCCATGTTTGTTATTTATTATTATTTTTTTTTTGTGATGGCAAGTAAAAAATTTCGATTTTGAATCGTAACACTAGATTTCATTATAGCAGGCAAAGATGCTATCAATGCTCGTTCACATGGACTTGGATGATGTTTTGTTAGAGTTTGATAAAATTCCCTCAACGTAGATGATGGAGAATAACAACATAAGAATCTAACGGCCCTATCTCCAATTCATCTTCATCTTTCAAATGAAATTCTTCCGAACGTTTAAAAGGAAAAGATTGTAGGTGTGGTTGAGATTGCAGCAGTTATTGATGATGAAAATTCCAACTAGTAAACTGCATTTGAAGCAGTGATTATATAATCATTGCATGACAGAAGGTAGTTCTTTAGAAGATCACCTAATTGTCATTAAGAAAATTGTCAGGGAACCCTTGGAGGTCAAGTATGATGAAGAAGATTTAGAGATGATTTTGTTATGTTTGCTACTTTCTTCACATAGATGATTCAGAGATACTATTGTGTAAAATCATGACACTCTCACGATAGATGAAGTATATGATGCCCTTTTTGTCAAAGGAGAAGATGAAGCATCTTGTGTTTGGATTTTACTGCAAGAAAAAGGAGCACATTAAATCTGATTCCCATAGTTGAATAATAAAGAAAAAATAATTGCTTCAAACCAGAAGAGAAAACAACCTGAATATTCAGGTGATGCCAATATTGTAGAAGATTGCTATAGTGATNTGCCTTTCTTTGTTGGACCCCGTTGTACCTTTTGATTGTGGTATGATATTGTTCGGGAGGGGTTTTCATGAACTGTCCACATGTTTAGCCTGGCCCTCAAGCTCTTCTTTAGTTTGTCCACCTTCCACATACAAGACAACTGGGAGAGAGATCTTCCAGGAAAGGTTTGAGGCTAACCTAGGCGATTCTTCATATACGTAGCATCACGCCTTTCAACAAGCTGACCCTCAATGTATCTTTCGGCATGAAAAGCTTCACATTCTTTTCGGTCTTATATCCAGGGTTTTGTAGGATATCCCTGAATATGACAAATGCAATCGAATAGGCTATGAATGCCATCTTTGGACAAATAAGAACAAAATCCCCTTAAAAAGGTATTAGACTTCACCTCCGGTCAATGATTACAATTCCATACAACGAGGGC
>CAIGRP010091641.1:0-32717 GCA_903798385.1 Fraxinus cuspidata | reverse complement strand
ATAATGACGTTTATAATCCATTAGATACAAATGTATGACTTATATATTAAGAAAAATGTGTATTTGTGACTAGTAAATTTGTATCCAAACTTTTCAACTGATAAAGTTGACACAAAATAGCAATTAAGTCGGTTGATCTAGTCGATTAGTAAATTATAAATTGAATAATACAGAATAATATTTAATTATATTTATTAAAAATAATAAAATTTTTATTTAAAGGTTCCATTGATATGAAATAGGAAAAAGAGCAAAATAATATTAAAATAAATAATTAAAAAGTTATTCATTATTTTGTTTAGTCATGTTCATTACAGAACATGCCCTTAAAGTTATAGATTAATATAAATTAATTCCTTTTTTTATTAATTATATATTAAATACGATGATTCTTCAACTACAAATGTCGTATTTTTTATTTTTTTTTCAGTGCTTATTATATAAAAAAAAAAAAAAAAATAAATGATAATGAGGTAGCCGTAGCTAAATTAACTTCATTTGCGGTCAACATTGAATGGATGCTTACACGTGCCTTAATATATCGTTGCAAGATAGTGTCAACTATTGAGTTTTCAAGTTATATAATTTAAGGATCTATTTGGCACCACTCATGTTTCTGTATTTTATTTTTGCCCATGTAGAGATTATAATCAGATTTTTAGTGGATTTTTTATAAAAACGATGAAATATATGATTTAAAAGTTGTGAATCTCATAAAATATGTGATTAAATTTAATCGTTAACTTTAATTTGAGATTTAAATTGAATTTTAATCCAAACTGAACAAGGATTTTATATGTTTTCAGTAGAGGAGCTTCTATAAAAAAAATCACATAGGATCGGTTTTCTCTAAGGATCTGTCTAACAAACTTCTATTTTTGCTTCTATTTATTGTATAAGAACTTTTTGAGGAAACTATTTTAGGGCCCTTTAGCTGGACATCTACTTTTATTTTTACTTTCGTTCTTTGTAGAAGAGTTTCTTAAGAAAAACATTTTAGGCATGTTTTATTTAAAAGTTCTCCTAGCCAAATAAAGTATTTCCAAAAAAATAATATAAATATATGTTCAAAAACAACTCGTAGTTTTAAAAGTAATTTTTGACTTTTCAAAAGTCATGTAAAATGAATCATTAAACCAACTTTCTCTAAAACTCTTCTAACCAAACAAAGCACTTCCATAAAAATATTTATGCATGTTTAAAAGTAATTTCTTAATATCAGAAATAGTTTTTGGTTTTTCAAAGTCTTACTATCCAAAAGAAATTTCTTAGTCTAGAAGCAACTTTTGAATTTTAAAAATTTTTGCCAAATGAACCTTAAGGTGTCAATTTTTCAATTGTTTTTACAGGGAATAGCCAGATATTTATATTAAAGTGGCTCATTCTTGAAATTTGACTACTTTTTAAATTGCTAGACAAATCAAATGACTTGTTTCAGTATTTTATATTTCCACGTATATAGGCATTAAAAGTTTTGTAACGACCCTTTGGATAGAATGGACTCTTCTATGCCTTTAGCCGTATGGACACAAAAATATAATCAGAGGGTTTAGGAAATTGGAATTCAACAGGCCAACTTTCAAAAAGGATTACGTATGCACAAAACTTGGTACTTGCACAAATTAACTCTAAACAAGAAGAAAACTCTTAGTCCCGTTTAATATAGATTTTTTGAGAATTGTGAAAGTTTTAAATTATTGTTTTATATAGGTCCACATGCAGAACTAATCAATTAAAAGTAACAAGATAGATTGTTTCTACATGATTAAGTCAATTAACCTAATTTCATCATATTTTTTATTACCACAATAAATCAAAAGCAATAAATAAATAAAAATACCAAAAATGACAGAGAGAAACCCTTCGCAAAGGATCAAAACACTCTGAGCCTAAGTCAGTAAAATTCGTTATAGACAAATTGACTTGCAGTCCGATTCAGACTCGAATAACCCTTAGTATTCTCTGACCTACTTCTTGTAATCACGAAACACCTTCAGAATTGCATGCTCATGCACTAGCTCTCGACTTTTTAAAATTGTTTATTTCATGTGAATTACCAAGAACTCTCGTTCTTGTCCTACCGGAACCATGATTTCCTTCCCTGATCTTTAACAACTCCGACGGATGCTCGGAAAGTGGATGGTTTGGTGTTTAATCGTTAGATCTTTTTTGTATTTTGATATTGGGTTGAATATAGAATGTTATGACTCGATCAACAAACTATGTATTAGAAGAATTTATGAATCAACAAAGGGGTTAAATTAAGAGAACTTTGAATGTATTGTTTGATCTTCAATAATGCGTTCTTCATAATGAAAGATTGATTCAACATACTTTAGTACATTCTTAAGGTTGGGTATAGGGGATAGTGTTTGGGATGAAAATGAATTGAAAAATTAGTGTTTTTACGCAAACAGGAATTTTGGAACGTGACCTACCGCTCGAGCGCGAGTGACGAGCCTGCCGCTCAAACGCCAGTCTATAGCTAGGCGGGCGACGAGGTCTCTACTTTATCGTCGAGCCACAGTTGGGTAGTAGGCTAGCGTCAGGAAGTCCTTTCTTTTTTCAACCTCTAGAAATTCAAAAATCTTGGTATTCTTCTTGTATATTTTGGACGTCTTTTATGACTTTATCAACCTCAAACTATTTTGACTTTAACTTTGACTAAATAAATCATATTTTGACTTTGATTACAAGTCAATTAATTCCTAATACAAATCAACTAAAAACATGATTTTGATTTAGGAAATTACCAATTACAAATATAGACTTAACAAATTGATAGAAAAATATACTGTTTAAAAGTATGAAAATTCACGATTTCATGTGTAAATGATTTTATGACAAAAGCTACCATTAACGCACGTGTAAATGGACCCACATGGATTTTTGACGACGACTAAAAAATCGTGATGACAAATTCCATAATAGTTTAAAGTCATCGTTTAGTTAAACGAGAGTCACGATAATTTTTTATGACGATAAAAGAAGTTGACATAGAATGACAGATTTGATTGCCGTTTGACTAAAATCGTCACTAAGAATAGTTTCAAGTTCTTTTTCCACGTCAGTTTTAATCTTAGTTTTAACAATTTTTTTCAGGCATATTACATTTTATCAGTGGTTGAATATGAACGATTATTTATCTCCATAAGAGATTATCATCAATCTATGTAACAAGAGATGTGCTATGAAATGATTTGATTTGAACAATTACATGTATGGATATGAATCTTACTTTATTGATCTTATCATTTAATGCAGCATCGTATAGTGATTATCTCTAATAAAAATAAATTATCGAGTACACTAAATCTAGGCCAATTTAATTTATTAATGATCAATAAAATGTGACGCCAGTGCAAGTTAATGAGTACAAAAATTTCGTGTTACCAGAAAGGACTGAAATGGAGTATGCGTGGCAGCTCTACATTTATGTGTAGATAAGATGGTGAGACCATCCGCCCAACAATGCCACATGCCTGTGTCAAAAGCCAAAAATAGGCTTCTATGTTAAGTTCTGAGTTTATTTATCATTTATTATTTTTGGCATCTTATAATTTGAACAATAAAAATAGCAAAAATCTCGTAAATATTCGATGTCGATGATATACACACACACATACATATAGATTTATATCTTCCATTTATATATGTAAAATAAATTAGTATAGATATATACTCGTTGAAGAGATCAATTTGAGAATACTATAGACGATTAGTCATCATTTCATCTATTAACTAAGTCCGTCGATACTTGGAACTTCAAAGAACGACTTCGACTATTATGAGCACATGAGATGACCCACGATATCTAATTCCACGAGTAAACCAATTGTTCGGACTAGTTCTCGAAACAAGTTTAGCTAATGTCATCCAATGTAGTTCTTTGATGTATATTGATCTAAACGATATAAATAACAATAGAAATAAAAATTAAATTTTAAGTAACATGGTATTTCAATCTAATGATAGAGAAAACATATATTAATCATCATGAACCAATAATGTAATGACTTTCAAGTGAGACTCAAAAGGTAGTTCGAAATTCTAGATGTCTTTTGAAATATTTAAGACAAATTATCTGATAAGTTGATAGGAACAAAATATATGTTTATCTAGTTAATGCCCCCATGATACTTCAGGAGATTAGCCTGATTGGCCAACACAAATCCACTTGAACTCTGTCGGTTAGCTATGGATATGGTTTATACTTGGCACTAGAAATAACAAGAATGATTATGTATGACGAAATGAGGCGATCCAGATTATCGACTAGTAAACTTAGATATCTTTAAAGATAACTCGAAAAAGTGACTTAAATTCCTTATAACTTTGAGTCTAGAAGATAATATAAACACTTCGTACTTGGGTGCTGGCTTAGAGCTTGTTAGATAGATAGTTATTTGTCTACCATTTTTTTTTATTAATTTTAATTTAATTTTAACCATTTTTTCACGGAGTACGCTTAATTCGGGTCAAATTATTATGGGTTCAAATGAAAAAAAAATTAAAAAAAAATAATATTTGTGATATTCATAAATCTCATGTTACCAAAAAGATACATTTTACGTGTAGATAAGATGAATGCATCAGCCACGGACCTATGAAATATGAGATATAATTTTTAATGTACACTCTACCTATTTACTTAACCATCAAAGTATAACAACTTAAGTGCCATATTAGTTTTAAGCTTATTCTTACCTAAAGATGTCCAAATTGTCAAGTAGTAAATTTAAAAATATTCAAAGATACTTTTGAAGAGCGACTTAAATTATTTTCTTTATAAGTTCTCTAGTACTTATCACTTTGTGTTTGAAGGATAAAACACTTTGAACTTGTCTCAATAGCTTAGAGTTTTGTTTGATTTCAAAAGGACTTCAAAGTTAAGTTAGGACATCCTACGTTTTAGGTGTTTGTAGGTATTTTATTGTAAAGTAGTGTTTAGACGTACCTATGGAAATGATTTAAGTCTGTTTGATAGTCAAAGGTATAAATGAATTCCAATTTCATGTTAGTTAGAAAATAAAAATCTACCAAACTCATAGAATTTCGTTATCCATGAAAATAAAGAAATTGCAGTTTAAAGTGGTTGTACCGTGGAATTCGATTTTCATTTGCATGTTGCTATCAAATGGTCAAAGTGAAATTCGTTTTCTTCGAATGTGACATTTTCTATGAAATTCGTTGCAATCGAACGGGGTAATAAATATTAAAAGAATTACACATTTGGTCATCAATCCATAGTCCTACCAACAAGTTGGTTTCTGATCTCAAAGATAAGGGTTAACCGTAATTTTCATAAAAATGATTTTGCAATGGACTCTTGGACAAAACATTGAGGACTATAATGTGTCATTTCGAAGGTTACCCATCTTGCTTTTAGAAGCATTATTTAAACGAAACACCTATAAGTTGTAATGTTTCTCGAATTAAATTTGTGTACTACGTCACCCATAACTAATCTTTGTAAAACTCGATTGACTCTACCCCAAGATTTATAGATTTATACATGAAACTTTACACATTAAAGAACACTCAACCAACAAATGGCGACCAAGTTGAGATGGTACGGGCACAAAAGTACAAAGATTACTTTTGAAAGATTGTCTGCTTAAAGATGCATGGATCTTTAAACATTAATGCACACACAATTATGTGCATGTACTGGATTCTGTTGCAAATGTTGGAAGTCACTTATAATTATCTTTCACGCAAGTTGCTACTTTGTAGGGCATGGTCTCTACTTTATTACCACAAATTGATAGATCAATTTGATCCACAAAAGCTTGATTCTTTATCCATTTGTACATAGGGTTTGGACAAGGAAAATGAAAGGGAAAGGGAAAGGAGAAAGCGGAAGGGAAAGAACAAGGGATATGAATCTTCTAATGATGTGTTATATCATTTCGAATGATGTAAGAAAATTGAAAGGGATTATTCGTTCCCTTGTTTGATAAGGAGTTTAGACGAATGTTATCGCTAGTTGATTAGTGTATGCAACTATTGTCTTGTCCAATAAAAGATGACAAAAGCTTTAGAGGGAAAAAAAATTTAAACGGAAAGAATATATTTAAATAGGGTAGGCAAAACAATAGGAACCAATAGAATTTTAATAGCTTTTACTTAAATTTAAATGGTTTTGGTTCCTAGAATGAAGAGTCAAATAATTTTTTGTTCGATTTTAGTTCTAGTTTCTAGAAATCGAGAATCAATTCTGAACCAGATTTTTTTTAAGTACCGAGACTCGTGTATCCATTTTCCTTCCTCTTTATACCATAATAAACTCAATTGAAATCACACGACAGAACATCTTTACATTTCTTTAAATTTCAAAGCCATAATTTACAAATTTTGTGTTTTGCATTAATGAGGCTTATTAATTTTATTTTGAATGTGCAAAAATTTGCTATAATAATTTAGAAATTCATTTTGTCTTTTGCATTAATGAGGCTTATAAATTTTATTTTGAATGCGCGAAAATTTGCTATAATAATTTAGAATTCTGGTTATGGAATCGAACCAAACCAAATCAAACCGAAACAATTTGGTTCGGTTCAATAATTACAGAAGGAACCAATGATTCCATTATAATACCATTTGTTCTTAGTGCGGTTCTCTGCTGAAACAAGGGAGCCCCTAGATTTAGTAATCATCTTATGAATTTTCTTGTCCTCTTAGAATTTTTTCCTAACAATTTGATTTGTAATAGGTGGAGTGATGTTTTGTACGGTGACCCCGTACACAAGTGATTTTTCTATGTAACATACAAATACATCTGCATGCATTTTCGAGAATCAACACATTGAAAGTCTTGTGGGGAAGTGACACAACATCAACATTCGTAATAGAGGGGTATAGCATTGAAGTTACCTATCGATGAAAGGCAATAAAGAGCCATCACAGTTACTTTTAACTCGCAAACAACTCGTATTCCCATTCTTTTCTCCAACATACAATTGGAAAACTCATTCTATTTAAAATTATATTTAACGTCTGTAATTCCTAATATGGCATTAGATTATATATATGTTTTTAAGTTCGAATCCAAATGCGACGCACTTATTAAAAATTGTGCATGTGTTGAGCTTTTGATGAAAAATGAAACAGATGTACACTTGTGTGAACATTTTGATGACATTTGCCATTGTTTGATAACCATTAATTTGAGAAGATAGAGTTTTGAATAGTGATTTTTAGATAATGTGTTAAAGAGTAGAGAAAGATTTTGAGTTTATATACAAAATATTTTATAGTAAATGTATAGTTGAAAATGAGTATGAGAATTAAAGAGCTTTAAAATAATTAAATAATGTGATATAATTTAAAATAATATAGTAGAATTTTAACAATGTCAATTAAATAAATGTCTCTTTAATACATATAATGACCACATAAATAATTGAAGACCCACTAAGCATCGATATAACAATGACAAATGTCATATGAAGTGAAAAAGAAATTAAATAATAGTAAAAATTGGCATTAGAATTTGCCTGAAATTATCCATGAAAAGTTGGACACCCTCCCAATAAATGTGCCAAACAATGATAATAAATACGCACAATATTTTCAATATTGGAAAATACCCAAAAGTTTTCGGGTAATATTTCATCTTTTTAATTATTATTTTTTTACCTGATCCGAGACCGATGTGAGATTGTGATTGGCCAGTTTTCATAAGAGAAAAACCTAATTGGTTAAGGTTCGTACATGAATCACAACAAAATATTACCTAACCATCTTCAACTAACACGATATAATACTACGGTTTATGATTCTTTTTTATTTTATTTTTTACGATTAAGTGAATCTATTGTACTAAATTATAAATTACTTATAATTAGTTGATGGGCTAGTAGTTGGTGCATACGCGGTTAAGTATATATTTTAATGAAATGGAAATATTGTCACCCTTGACCAAATTAATACTTACAAAAACTAGTTAAGGTGGAGCATCACTTAAAACATAAGGGTAGGCATTTCTCATAGTTAATTCAAAAGTAAAGCCAATCGTGTAGTAGCAGGAGTGAATTTTCGGGTCTAGCCTTAAGTGATAAAGTGTAGGAGTTTGATTACGGTTATCCTACTAATTATAACTTTTGGGAGAATCGGTTGTTTAGATGTGAATTACTTGGTATTTGAGCTAGATGTGTTGTGCTCGATTCTCCTAAAGAGGGAAGAGTTAAGTAATTATCACTTGAATATGAGTGTGGCTCTATCTTCGCGAAGAACTCTCAAAATAAGTTCCAAAAGCGTAGTGCTTTTCAAGAATTAATTTTATTTCACCAAGAGAAAAATTCATAAAAAAAAGAACACGTAAGAATTACAGAAGCTCATCTCAATACGAGGCTATATCATCTTTCATCACTACAGTATTTCACTATAATAAAAATAAATTTACAGTAAAAAATCGCACAACCCATCCTATCTAATCCCTCTCTCTTTCATGAAAGTAATACAAAATTCTAGTGGCCATTTCGCAGAGCGACAATAATTAAGTTTCACAACTTAAAAATACTTATGATAGATTCTCAAGTCGATCTTAGATATTCAAGAGCTTAATTACGTCACTCCTACTAACTACAACTTTTTGGAAAAATTAGTTGTATGTGCATGCATAATAATTAATTAAGCATAATTCTCTTGATCATACTTGGTTACAGCTATCATTTGTCTTGTTGTGGGGTAAGGGGGAGAGAGAGAGAGTGAATTTACAATATGCTAACCCTACTGTTAACAAGATAGACTAGCAAAAATTGTTTGCTAACACGAAAAGGGATTTTGATTAAAAAAGGGACTAGATTTTCTCCTTCCTTTATGAATATCCATAAACACCCAAAAGTCTACTTTTTGAGTGGAATTGACGTCAATTTATAATTGTTTTTTTTGACATATTGGCTTGGTACGTTGATTGGAATGGTCAAGGATATCAACTTGATATGCTAGACAAAATTTTACAGCTTATACCCCAAATATATCGTGAGCTTCCTAGAAGAGTCGGCTCATGATCTCTATTTTTTAATAATTGAGATTGTTTAAATATTTAACGAATCCTCACACGACCCTTGTATGTTTAAAAAGTTAGGTTTTATTCCAAATTTAGAAGGGTGACTAGAAATTTTAAGTCAACATATTTTAACGAAAGTTTAATGAAAATTTGGACAGTTTCCATTTACGTTTGAAAACATAATACTGGAAATATAGAGTCCTAAATGTTCGATTGCTCAAGTTCTGACAATAAGGTACGGATTATTGCTCGTCAAAATTTGAATAGTCGAGATGCTTAACACTCCATGTGACATAGAATCGCGTAATTAGTGCATAATCTTTTCAAGATTTAGAAATCAAATTTGGTGGCTTTACATTAATTGTATGAAGATGAAATTAGTAAGTTCGTTATATGTAGATATTAAGACATCATACAATGAGATTTGAATTCTTATCTTTAAAAACTCGAATGCCTAAAATTCCTATGTGCTTGACAAAACCAGGTTTGTGTTAGCAGTTTGGGAAAACCATGTAATACAACTTGGTATTGTATACTTGATGTAACACTATGAAACAAACAAAAATATATGACTATAGAAGGACCCCGGTGGTTTCCTCACTAGATAGTGTAATGGGGTATGGGCACATTATATAAAACAAAAAATAATCAATTATTTTTGCTTATAATTATAATATATGCCCCACCATGCAATATTGCCATTTTTGGTGCCACTTTTATGGGGGTGGAAATCACTCCAAATCTACTTTTCTTGATGATGTTATATATGTATCAAATCCAATGACCTAGTTGAGATTTTTAATGATGATTTTCTTAGGCCGTATTCGATACAGATTTTTCAAAACTCGTTTTCGCTTAAATTCTTTTCCAACTACGTGTTTTGCAATAAAATAATTTTGCAAGTAAGTAAATAATTTTTTCCATTTTTTTAATCACATATTTTTCGAAAAATCATTTTGTACAAAATCTAATTTTAAAAATGTATATCAAACGAGCCTTAGTCAATTGATTGGGAGTTGTCCTTAGGTTACTAGCAAGAGTTCATAATCAATCTTAGAAGTACTTTATTTAGTTGATGACAGTCTAAAAGTTGAGTTATTTTTGTTAGACAATTGCTACTCAAGATATTTCGCTTTCTTAACATTATCATATTTTAAAGAGAAACTTTATTAAGACGAGAAAAAATATAGTGGGTCTTGTAAGATTTTTTCGTAAGAGGAACTCTTTATTATATTGCGTCTTTCTTAATCGAACACTATGTTTAATTGCGTTCGGGCGGATTTTTCTTTTTCTTAAATTTTGGATTTTTTGCTCAAAGTATATATTAGTATATACTTGATCGTTTATAATATATTTGTGGCGATTTTGAAAGCAAGTGAAGTTATAGAGTTTGACTTTCGAGTTTTTTTTTTTTGTATGTGAGGGGCAAATAAGAATAGAGATGGAGAAGATTTTGGATATATGCGAATTAAAGTTCCATGTTGTTGGAAAATTAATGAAATGGTTTGGAATTTATAAGGAAATCATACTATTTCACTTAATATATTATTTTTTGGGACAAAATCCCAAGTCTAAAAATGTAATTTTAGAGTCATGCGTGCAAGATGAAATACGTGCCAAAGATCGAAATGAAATTGTGAAATCAATTATCACGATATCAAACAACTCTGTGATGTTAAATTCTCGAGATGATGGTATTACAGTTTTGCACGATGAATATGATGTAGGTCTTGCTCGAAAAACAAATATGGTAGAAAGATGTTACTGGTTAACATAGTCGATGATCTTATATATCAATTCAGGGTAAAAAAAATAAAAATAAAATAAAATTGTTTCACTAGCTTGGTTCTGACTAAATCCTAACCTAAACTCTTGTTTGGGCTCTATTTTTTCAAAATTTATTTTCAACTACACATTCTCCAAAAAAATCACTATATGCTTGTTTTTTCTTTTGCTTAAAAAAAGCACTTGACGAACATTCCTTCATGTTAAAATCCTACATTTGTATACTAATTCTCATTTATCCATAGAATATGTATGTGAGTTGGGCTTGATTCGGGATATTTTGTAATCGAATCCAGCTTTTTAAGGTTTGAAAAAAGATACGTAATGTGGTAACCACCTAACTCACTATTTTCCGTCAATTCGTTAGGAAACAAACACTTGTAACTATCTAAAGAGAGATACAAAATGATAAAAAAAAAACCCTTTGAAGCATCCCTTTTTGTAAAAATCCTACATTTGTATGTTAATTCTTCATACTTTTTATTTTAATTTATTTGAAGAAGATAAGTTGGTCTTGATTCGATACATCTTGTAATCCAACCCATCTTTTTAAGGTTGGGAAAAAGATACGTTTGTGTTGTGTGGTAACAAACCAACTCTTTTCCGCCATTTCGTTAGTAAACAAACACTTGTAATTAACTAAATAAAAATACAAAATGATAGAAAATTTTTAAAAAATAAATGAATTTAATATAATTGGGTAACGTGGCAGTGACTCTCTAATTAATAGTTAATTAAGCACTGTTTCAATCACTTTCATTCCAAGTCATTCTTCGACTTTACAGATAATATATGGCTGTTTTTGCAGGCACTTTCACTTCTTTAAATTGCATAAAATTAATATTTTTTTTTCCTTTTTTCAAAAATTTAATGTCAAATCTAAGCTGTCATGTTTTATGTCCCATAAATAAGAGTTTACATGCGAATGCAGACACGTGTTTAGGTTTTGATTTGAAAGTACACATGCATGTACGTAATACGTACAATTTTCGTATAAAAATAATTAGCAATTATTTATGTAATTTTGTGGGAAAAAAATAATTAAATGAAGTCAAAACTAATAAATGCCAGAGTATTTAAATCAAGTCAACTAATCATGTTTGTTGTATGTTTTTTTTAATTAATTCTTTTATTTTTATTTTAAAAAAATGATATATATAACTTTTAAATTTGTTAAGTAATTAAGAGACAAAAAGTCAATTTTCAGTACTAGAAATGCCAAACTTAAATTAATTTTACTTGGTGGACGAAGGTTAATAGTTCTAAATTTTACGATTTTATTTATCAAAAGAAACTCCCCTGATCAGCATAAAAAATGGTTATTGTTTATGCTCGTATAGCGTAAAAATGATTTATTGGGAGGGCCATGAGAAATCCACTACGTACAGATGAAGTCGAGGAATTCCGTACCATGATGTCATCTGATGTTACGATCTCTTTGCATGCACTTAATAGCGGGATTTACTTGTCAAAATTTATAGGGCTAAATAATCTTGTGGGTGAACCCAAATTTTATAAAAGGGTTTCTAAACAAAAATTTGTGTTTATTTATTCATGTTAATGCTTTATATAGTTAGGAATTTCCATCTATCAAGATTTCAATTCATGAATTAATAAAATAAATTTTTTTTATTGAATCATAAGCTAATTTATTTAATTTCATATTTAAAAGCTAATAAAAAATAAGTTGTTTGTCACATATATAAACCTTTTAAATTTGTTATGCTATAATTATCATTTAATATTTAGTCTATTTTAATCACATTTAGGTAAGACAATACCTAATTAACCTCAGCATCTTAGGTTAGCAAACCTTGATAATGCATGCAATTAAGGTAGACTAAATTATTTTTCAACTAATCAAACTTAATATATTGTTTGACCTCGAATTTATAATAATTGTGCCTACGTGCGAGTTGGTTATTTATTTATTTATTTATTTAGATGTAGTCAAATGAGATTTGATTTGACTCGATTAGAGTCTTGAAATTGATTAATTATTATTGAAATTGGTGATTAAATTAAATTAATTAATTAATAACAGACATAATTCTAATTAATAGAGCCCTAAAACAAAGTTGCTTATGAACTACATCTATGTTGCCCCTACAGGTTCGTGGAAGATTATGACTTTACTAGGTATGAGTTCCAGGACCAAGTGCTACAATTATTAATTTGTTTTAAATTAATTAAATTATGAAATGGATAAATTAAATAAAAAGTTAATCGTTCTTTCTAATTTAGGATTTAATTGAATAATATAGTAAATATTATTTTTTTACTTTCGTTTTTCTTGAGTATCATACAATTTTTCGTTACTAAGCAAGTCACTGTAATTCGCCAATAAAAAATGGTATAGAGAATTTATATTTTCTAAAATTTTTAAACAAATCAATTTCATCGATAAAATAACTAATATGATTCAAAAAAATGAAAAAGAAACATAAAGTTTTTGTAAAAAGATTAATAAAAAAAATAAGAAAATTACTAATTTGAATTTCTATTTTTAATATTTTGGGAATATTTTTTGTAATTTCCTCGTATCAAAATGTATAAATTGACTATACCAACAGCCCATTAATAAGTAGGCCGGCCTATTAATAGGATGTCCTCCAAAACTGCAGAAGTACATGTATTTTATGGAAGCCAATGGGCTTGAAAGGCCCATCAAGTCCATTTCACTGACATTGAGCTCTCAAACTTGAGTGGAATAGGTGAAAACTACTTGTTTGGTTCATTTCTAGTGTTCGTCACTGATTGGTTTTGCTACGAATCATATTTTCAGAAGAATCTGCTACTTTGAAAAAGCAGGATTTATAAATTAAAAATAGTGACCGCAAAAAAAGCAACCGTTGCACTAGTTGACACCCGTTTCTCCCGAAAGTACCAAATATACATCTCAATAAGTTACTCTACAACGTGATTGTGTCAATGAAATTATGCATCAAATTGAAAATCCAAACAAGGGCAAAAAAGCAAAAGTATGAATGTAATGGGATGTCACTGTTAAGATTTGATGTTCCATCTTAGAAGGTCAACTTTATTAAGATGAGTAGCTCAAACTCTTATAAATCGGTCTATGTTTTTATTCGATGTGCGATTTTATCTCTTAACATATCCTCGTAAGATTACCATGTTAAGATTTGGGATTCCATCTTAAAATGTCAATCTTATTAAGAGGAATAACTCATACTCTTATAAATTGGTCTATGTTTTTATCTTTATTCGATATGAGATTTTATCCCCTAACAGTCACATTTGCTTTGTATCATAATTTGTCCGGCCAAAAATACTATAAAAAAATGCAAATGAACCCTACATAATTGTTAATGAAAATCGATTTTTGACCCAAAAAATAAAAAGTTGAGACCAACTTAGGATCTTAATATAAAAGATACAAGCCAGCTCTAATACGTGAAGATTAAATTGAGCTAGCCTAATAGTCTACTTCGACTACCCGACCAAACAAATGCCATAACATTGGATCGACATGACATATAACGTGTTATTTGGTCTACTTGCTATTCAAATTATCATCGAATTCCTTCCAACGATAAATAATAGGAAAATTTTGTGCACCATTTCAAGAACTTGTAAGATTTTGCACACCAATAACTCAGGCAAAAAGGTTACGGGTCCAAGAACAACATAAAAATTATTCTATTTCTTAAATATTATACTATACTATCAAGAAACATGCTATTATACGAGTAACAATCTTTTATTTGAGAATGAAATCTCTACATTCTATATTGGTTTTGCATGTCCAATGACTACAAAACTAATCGTCGAATTCTAATATATGAAATTGTGAATTCGACAGGTTGTGGATCCCCCAAAAGACATGCCGAGGACTAATAACACAATATCGGTTCCATTAAAGGCTTTATCAAACATAACATATTCCCACTCAAAAGTTAAGGAAATACGATTAGCAGACTTATTGGTGCTTTACTGTGTCACAGATTATTCTGAAAGCCAGTGACTAAGAAATATAATTCTAGAAATATAGATAGATCACTTCCACTTCTTGAATTTCCCTCCGTGTCCCTTGCCATATTTTCCGTGCTTGCCGTGCTTAATCTTGCCATGACCATAGTGACTGCCTCCGTAGCCAAAAGGGCCTGGACCATGAGCGTAGTGGCCTTTACCACGGGCCATGTGACCACCTAGGGCTGCTGCTGCAGCTGCAGCACCACCAGCCAGCAGTGCTCCTGCAACAGGTCCATAACCTGAAAGTCATATGTAAGAGTCGAGGCACGGACTCTCTCACGAGAAGAAATTCAACTAAAGTTGGATGCAAAGTGGTACGAAGGATATCACACAAGCCAGTCAAGTACTGCTCGTGACCTCTGTTCCCTTAAGTTTGTGCATATGTGAGAGTTTCACGTTCCAGAAAAGACGTATCTTTCATTTAACGCTAGATACCAGAAAAGATGTAAAATACAATATTTATGTGCCCAAAATTATATTACTGATTCTCAATAAAAATGTGAAACTGAAAATACGTACTTCCGGCGTCAAATTAGTCAGTTCATCTAAAATATCTGAATCAGAGATAAAAATGGCATCATATCTGTCAATTCAATGAACTATATATCTAATGCAAGTTTTCAAAATAAAAGCAGAAGAATCCATAATCTAAAAACCCTGCTATTGTACCAACACAAACACCATTGTCATAGACTACAACACTGAAGAGAGGAATTGCCTCATTCGACGTACGCTACTTTGGATACGAGAGTTTTCTAAGTTACTTTCCTATATTATTAGCTTACCAAAAACAAAAAATCAAATCAAACATATTCAGAATCAGTAACAGTACCTGAGTGATGTCCAGATGAACCAGGGTATCCATGTGGGGGATATCCGGATGGAGGATAACCCTGTGAAGGGTACCCTCCAGGAGGTGGATACTGTCCTTGGGGATGCTTGCCGAAATGAGAGAAAAGCCCTTTGTCCTTTTCACCTCCCATTTTTGTTTTTTTCAATTCAAATGTAGAATTACCTAAAAGATAAACCATGTCACTGTAAGGCTAGATGCAATATTCATATCAATGAATCAGCCAAAGGGAACCACATTGAATCGGAAAATAAATTACACAGATTAGGGGCATTTTGATGCATTCTGGGCAATCCAGTTAGCGATAGTGATTTTTTCAATCAGAATAACCAGAAAATGTAACTAAAATCAGCAATAAGAACAAAGAAGTTGCCCTCACAGATTTTACAATCTGCAAGCAAATATGCAGGCTAAGACCAGCAGGTGTGAACCTAGGTGAGCCTGTGAGGTACCTTGTGAATATTTTCCTTTAGTTACTCACTTAACAGACACAACTAGGCTTCAAGCTGAACCATATGACACTAACAAAACACACATAAAAGAAACATAATTTAAAAATGTAGAAACCATGCAAGAAACCAAATTGCTGATACCAAATAACAGAGCAGGGATTCAGGGTGATCGGATCGCAAGGAGGAAAAGGTGAGAGGTGAAGGTCCTAAGGAAAAACGCAATCTAGCTATTCAAGCACGCTAACCGGCTAGTTCCTCCAAATCTTGCACATTAATAGCACAAAAAATTACTAAAGTCGGGCATCCCCCGTTTTAAAAAATTGTAGAGTTTTCAAATTTAATCAAGTCAATATTTGGCACAAATTATTTTGAAAAAAAAGTATAGCACAGTTTCCACTTTCCTCATTTTTTTGCAAGGGGAACAAATATTTTTCCATAAGAATTTTATTTAGAAGTAATTTCCATTTACATTAACTGAATTCGATAAACAAACAACCATCACCTTTAATTTTCCCTAAAAGGTCATTCATTAAGCATAAATTTAGTGGAAAATCTAAATTTGCTGCTGCTATAAATAGATCACCCAATGATCTTTCATTAAGCCCCTGTTTGATCCACATTATTTTTTTTATTCTCATTCTTCTACTCATTTTCAACCACATATTTTTTAATAAAATAATATTTTTTATCACATCAATAACTTTTCCTTCTTTTTCAACCATCAATCTACTATTCCAGAATACGTTCTTCCAAAATAATGCGGCTCAAACACACGAAAAGAATTAAAAATATATATAATAGCCTCCATACTCGAAATTTTCCATCAATCATTCTTCCCAATTTCCCATACCACGAATAAACAATAACAGTGAAAAGCCAACTAAACTCCAGTCACAACAAATTAAACAGCCCCCACGATCTCTAAATAAACAGAAATATTTCATTGCACCTTGAAAGGATTCTCCATACTACACACTACTTTTTCCAGAATCAAGAAAAACAGAAACTCCATTGTTTTGAACAAAACCCAGTAAATCTAATCACGTCATCAAGAATTCCAACCACAAAATGTTAAAAATCAATGAAAATTGATCCTGAAATGCATGATCGTATCGTATCCCTCCACTTACAACTATGAAAGTATTACAATAACCAGATCCACACAATCTTTTACAAAGAAATATCAAATAAAAAGTGTGTGAAATAGAGAGAGGAAGAATCGCATCACCTTGAAAAGCTCTCCTATTTGTGCGTAAAACTGCAAGAAAACGAGTGAATATAGGAAGAGTGGATGCACAAGTATTTAGTGCATGGATTTATAGTGCATGAGCTGATGTTCTGATTCCATGCTTTAATTAGACGCTGGCATGGTGTATTGCCACGTGTTGCGGGCCCTAAAAATTGGTGCCGGGTCGATCTTTTACGGGCCGGGTCAACAAGAAAGCTGAGCCCATCGAAACCCCTATCAAAATATATGCTTTGTTTATCAATCTCCCAAGTAAGCTCATCAAGTCACTATTTTATTTCAATACAGAGAAGGTTTATTTTTGTTCGATACACAATTATTCATTTTATTTACACAATTTACATTTTTTCTATAATTTTTCGTTTTGTATGTAAGTCCGAACGAAGAGCACGTTTGGATTGTGTTTGTAAACACATGTTTTTGTTTAGAATCCGTTTATTATATGTTGACACCTCCAACAATGAAGTATGGAGGGCATAAACAGTATTAACCGAGATCATTCGACCCGGTCGAGGCCTTTAATCGTTCGTTTTGCTAAGTGTTACAGATCGACGTGCTTTGTGGCTAAATGATGCTTCGGGAACCAAGACGAGCCGCTTCGACTACACCTCATCGATTGAGGTGTGACTATGCAGACACGTGGATTTTCAATATGCCTCTTTTGTAGCTAAAGTAGAGGCCTAGTAGACAATTATTTCAGCATGTAACAGAAACATCAAAATCCTTGTGACGATCACATTTAACGGTACTTACATAATTAGTGGGTGTTTGGTAGAGGGATATCACAAAATCAAAGTTTCCAAGCAACTGTGATCTTATTTAAAATGATTAAAAGTTGAGAAGCATTTTTCATGCCATTTTGCCAATTGCCAAACGATTTTTTAGGCATACAGTAGCAGCTATACATGCAAAACTAGATCAGCAAAACCTCAAACAAGCTTCTAGCTCTTGCTCGTCCTTGCAACTATATCCAAGTTGGTATGCTCGAGCTGAAACACGTAAATGCCATCAGTCAAAAGAGTAACGTTCACGAAAACACTTCAGTTTAGCCCCCTATTTGACAACCATTAAAATGAGTTTTTTTTTTTTCTTGGAGAAAATGAGTCTTGAAATACTGGATTTTTTTGGAGAATGAACGGTTAAAAAGTAAGAAAAAGTTTTGAATTTACGTGCAAAATATTTTATTGTGAGAATGTGGTTAAAAATGAGTTTGAAGGGGCAAAAAAAGGTTTTTGTTTTAATGGTTGTCGAACAGGGGCTTAGAGATGCTACAAAGTTCGTACCAAAACGGCCAGATCCCATAAATGGCTCTGCTTCATCAGTAGCACCACCTTGCTGCTGTTCCTGAATTTTCACCCCATAACACGAGCATCAGATTAAAAGACGACAAATGGAGGGTCGAGGTCAAAACATCATACTAAACTAGTTCAATAAGAATAAAAGAATAATCGCATTTGATGTTTATCATCTAGTTAAAAAGCACATATGATTTGTTAATTAGCATCATTCCGAGGGAATTTTAATCGCGTGTTTCCTTGAGATGCTTTTTCTATTTTCAAGAAAGTGGGCATCAAGGATAGAGAGATCTGCGAATTAGATAGCAAGACAGGAATCTCATAACACCATACAAGCAAAGGCAAGAAAAAAGTACTAGTGCAGAATATGACAAATGTCTTACAGCATCAGGTTCCATTTCAGCTGGTGACAGCAATCTGTCAAAACAGCGTCCAGAAATGACGCAAACCAAGAGCTCGTTCATGGGATCCGGAATTACTTCTCTACAAGTGTCATCGCAAACTATACAAACACGAGGAAAAACCGACGAGCTTCAAATATCCCGGTTAACAAATATCAAGGACAAAATATTTGTTTAAATAATATTTATCGCTGCTTCATGTTTTCCAAAAACAAAAGGTCACTTCTTACCATGAACATGCCCAGTCTTCTCACAAACAAATACATCACCAATTTGATAGTAAGTGCAACTTTCCCCAGAGCAAGCATGGTCAGCTATCACTGTGTCAGCAAGGCCTTGGCTACTCTTCCAAGTAGATACTTGATCGGCAAGTGTCTTGTCGAGAATTATACGGTCATCATTCACCTTAACATCAAATAGCAGTTAAACAAATAAAAAAAAGTCAAACACACAACATAATCTTACAGAAAGAATGGAAATAAAAAACAACCATAGAAATTTAATTAATTGCCAGAATTTTGTTGGTCATTAAATTTACACATGATAACATGATAACATTGTCACGTATTGGATCCTTGAAACACTTAATGTCAGTTAAGCATGTCCAATCCACTTTCCGTTTACTTTCATCCTTCATTTGAAAAATTTATATGAACGTCCGGATATCAGCATGGGGCCATGTCGCTGCCCACGTTCAGGGAGGGACAATCAAACATTCGGACTCTGGAATGGGTTCATAGGCGAAGCCTAGGATGATTAATTGTTCATAATTTAATTAATGTCTTAAAAGACGGGCGGGGAGAAGTAAAAGATATGTAAATAAACGTATTCTTAGTAATAAATTTTTATAGGTCAATAATATGGTTACTGTAACATACAACAAGTACACCAATGAAATATTACGTTAGAACCCATGTGAACAATACACATTAGGGGAAAATGCCTAGAATCGGAAGAGTTTCTCCCTTTCCTTCCCCCCAAGCATGAAGAAATTACTCGGTGAATATTGCATATCAAGACAAAGAAGTAGAGCCCGATATGAAATTATGAGTCAAAATGTAGAATTTGAATTTAGATGTAATGAAGTCAGAAACACTTCATTTGTTAATCAATCCATTTAATGTGCCATAAACAAACAGTAATCGCTGTTTACCTGAGAAAGAAGAGGTGCTTGGCTTCTCTTTGCCACCTGCATTTGGATGTAATATTCTTTAAATTCAGAAGGGCAACCCCTAACAAACTCAGCCATATCATCTCCATCACGCTGCAGGATAAAAGAATAACACGCACATTAAAATTCAATCTGGATAGGTGTCTCAAAGTATCCGTCACAAAGTTCAAAATATTCTGAAGTATGGATTGACTATGAAGCTATTAAAAAATGTGAATAGAAACAAGTGGTAGCAGCGCTTCATTTAGATTCTCTTTCTCCCTCTCTTCCCCACCCTATTCCTCTCCCCACATTCAAAAATAAACTCAAACAAAGCCCTTGCACATGCACCTAATGGTACAGGAGATTGAATTAATGATAAGAATGAGATATTATTAATATCAAAAAAGTAATAATAATCATGTGCGAAATAATTAGCTTCAATCCTCCAATTATGGAGGATTGAAACAAGGATACACACAATTTTATATCACAAAGATTTCATAATTAAAGTTGTAAACTAAATAATAGAATTCAAACTCAAATCTCAAATAACCTGAATGTAAAGCTTCTTCCAAGCACATTCCCGTGGCTTTTTTGGAGGCAGCAGACCCCACCGCATGCAATATCTTCACAAAAATCCTAAATGAATTATTTTTCTTCAATAGTGATAGGATTAGATATATAAGAACATCTTTTTAAGTAGCCAGGTAAAAATAGCCACATTTGAAAAATGGGTCAATTATGGTGAGAAGCACAACTTTGCAATTATAATCAGTACAAATTTTGCAAGCTCATCAAATGCAAAACGTCCACCACCACCACAAGGAAGAAAGGAAATTTGTCAAATACACATACAAACTAATGGCATTTGCTTTTCTCAAACATTGACCGACTCTATACGCTATAAGATGTACATCACCAAGTACACGGTAACTAGATTTAATTAGATTGGAATCTTATAAGAAGTAGATGCTTTAAAAAAGTAATGGAAAACCTTATTGTCCTCGCATACACTAGTGACATAAGCAAAATACAAGCAACACTGAAACTCCGCAAACATTCAGTAACAAACGACTGTACAAAATAGAGTTGTATTGTGTAGAAATACTGCACTCCAGAAGCTACTGAAAAACATATTCAAGAATTTCAATTTTTATCAAAAAATATACATTCAAAAAATATATAGTTCTTGTTAATACAAGAAACAGTGCTGCATTTATAGTTGTATTTGAAACTCCTAGATCTTCCTATGGAGCATTTTTATTAAGAAGTGAACATCTAAAATGTGGAAGATGAAGAAAACAGCAGCATATGCAAAAACTCAACACCCTCGATGGAAAGAAGGCACAAACCATGAAAAATCAGATGTTGCAATAGCAATAGATATAAACCATGCACGTTAAAACATGGAAAAGTATCAGCTATGGGCGGCTGTGGAAAGGAATATGTTTACTCACAGGCAACGCCACAAGGACTCGTCTGAAGCAGCATAGCTGAGGAATTTACACACCAATGAGCACGCATTAAGATCCTGCAGTCCAATTATGACAGATGAATGAAACGCATAATAAGCAGCAACTTAAGAAAAAAAATACAGAATCAAAACAGAAAAAACACACAAATGATAAAAATTTAAATGCAAATCTAGATACCTCTGATGAGAGAAATTTGAGGATGTGATGGAACAATTCAGGAGGGACTTTACTACAAACCCCAGTTTCAATCCTCCTTGACACCGATCTGTTTTCCCTACTCTCCCTGACATTATTGTTATTGTTAACTTTAATTATCCCACTATTTTTTGAAGGCAACAAGGCAGCTTCATCTCCCAACTCCAAGGATGATGATGAAGAAGAAGATATTAATGCCCTCGATAATCCCTCATCACTGATTTCACCTTCCTCGACTCTGATTCTCTTTGCTTCTTGCTGTTTCTTCTCTTCCTCTTCGCTTAGCAACCCCTCTTCAACATGCAATCTCTTTCCATCTCTCTTTTCCTCCTCTGCTTTATCATCCTCCAACTTAACTGTCTCCTCCACTGTCTTCAGTTCTTCCTAAAACACATCGTCCAAGAGCCACAGTTATGCTCGAATGCACAAGTAAAAATGTATCATACAATAATCTCGAACGTGCATGCTGTAAAAGTTTGTGATTTTAGAACAAAAGGAATCCTAGACTCAATTATCACTAAAGTAAACGTTTAAGGTATACTGGATGTTAAAAAATGCACAGATGCCTTCTAGAAGGCAAAAACATCGCTTTTGGTCGATAACATTGTTCGAACAAGTCAAGCACAGATCCCAGTCCGACCAAGTGTCCAACATTTCGTACACCATCTCAAAATGAACAATAGAAATCCTCATTTTGGACACCTCCAATGCACGTTGTGCATATACACTTATCTAACACACGCTTATCCAACACTTCAGCACACCGCATTATAAAGGGCAATTTTTCCATGAATCAAAATATAACTTGTAAAGTAATTACTTTCAAATGATAAAACATTAGTGAATCAACAATTTATTCATTAAATATAAAAAAAATATATGTTTCATGGTTAAGCATGATAGCCCTTTTAAACGTACAAGGAATACAAGCATACTTGAAATCAGGAATTTAGGAGGCCAAAACCCTAAAATTTTGATCTCTAGATATAAATGTAAATCTTAAGCCTGATAATTTTTATCTTTGATTTACAAGATAAATACATAGAATAATCAGAAAAAAAATGGTGAATTTTTTTTTTTAAATAATAATAATAAGAACATCTGGACCCTTGAAACCTCAATTCTTCAAAAAAAAGAAAAAATAATATAAGTGCTAAATCCGAATTAGGACAACATGTGTATATAGCCACAAAAATCGAAAAAATCTAAGTCGTATTAGAGCATAATCACCTCATCTGATAATTCAGCGAGGACTTCAGATTCCAGGAATTGAGCGAGGACTTCATCCTCATCATCAGACGCCATAATAATTAGAAAATTTTCAGAAAATCAAAACTGATCAAAGGAAATGCGTACGCAGATGTATATGTATAGGCGGTGGGTGTTGTCAGGGAGTAAAGGCCACCGGAAAATTCAAGGTGGGATCATCGTCGGATCTGGACCGTTGATTTATGGAAGGTGGGGAAAGCGATGGGATGAAATGAGGAGAGAGAAGGAGCGAGATTCGCGTGGGATTCGACCGCGTGTCGAGGATATCGGGTCGTCAGTCCGGGTCATAAAATTGGGCCGGGTAGGGGCCTGTTGAGTTCGATTCTTTCGAGGGGAGAGCAGAGATATCCAAGCAGGAATCCACAAGCGTGCATTGCACGTGGCATTCACAAACGAGAATCGCCTGTTTTTTTTCTCTCTCTTTATGAACGCTCTTATTTTCTGTGGATGAGTTTGAACATTCTGCACTTAGTCCCCATTTCCCCGATATTCCCCGTTAAATTATAATTCATTTTCTTTTTTTTTATATCAATTATATATTTCTTTTAAAAAAAATATTACGCATAAATTTAAAAAATCTTATAATGTAGAAAAATAGGCCAAATGGCGCGCTTAACATGATGAATAACGAAGGCAGACTACCTCCTAAACTGAACCGGCCTTTTTAATAGGTTATAATTATCGACAAAGTAAGAATGATAAAGAAAGAGACGCATATTCAGGACACACGATTCAGAATTTTTTCGGGAATGAGTCTCTTCTCTCAATATCATGATCGGGTCGATCAGGTCAAAGGCATCTCATTCCCTGAGTGAGCTAATTGTGTGGTAAATCCTAATAAACATAGGATGATAATATTCAAAGAATTTCAAAGAGTTTCTTGCCGTTCGTCAGATGGTCGACTCTTCATTTCAACTCCTGATTTTCACTCACACAGTCATTAATTCCTCTAGTTTTCCTCTTCTTAATTTTCAACATACCTCAAGCTCGAATATGTCCTAAAACAACGAAAACATAACAAAAATCAACGTTTAGAAAAGCCTCGTAAAATAATCGAGATAAATTTACGCACATTACAATATTCTAACACAAATTACTCTACTTTGCTACAGTCTCTCACATACGTTACACGAGTCCAAACCTTGACAAGCTTTGTGTTCAAGACATTCAGATTTACTAGATATTAAATCAAATCTAAACAACTCCGAGAATGTGCCCGTGGCCGTGAGCAAGCCCAGCCATTAACTCGAGCCCGGCCACGTACATAGGTGAAGACACCGTCAATGTCGCACCTCCAACAATTTAATCTTATATGACACTAAAAGAAGACTTCTCCTATCTTGGAAAATCGCCGGATACAATAGTGTGAGGCCAAGATTTCATTCCCATTGTAAATATCAAACAACTGACCATAGGGGGTGTGGCCTTACAATTTGAGCACAAAGTGTAAAGAACTCCATAGCCAAATCATTGATCACAGCTTCCATTTCTCATAGGAAACAAAGCTTCAAAACATTGTCAAAGTGCAAAACCCCTTAAAATCTTCAATTTCATCTTTCAAAGAAGTTGCATCACCGAACATTTAGTCTATGCACAAGATTTTAAAAAGAGGACAGAAAGGCGTCAAAGATACAAAACGTACAAGGCACATCAATGCACAGAATACCATCCACAAGGATCTATGTAAACTACTAAACTAAAAAGCCTAGCCCAGCATAGCCTAGCCTAGTCAACCTTAAGCAGCCTTTGGGAAGTGGTTGGACAACAATTTTGCGATTTCTGGAAAATCAACCTTCTCCTTGCCATCAAAAATGGTCTTCAATGTGTCATCACAGTAGATCTCTCTCTTATTGGTAGGGTTCTGCAAAATGATGTTTAAATTATGACTACATTCAAATAATCGCAGCAGAAAGCTAAAGAGTAGACAACTTAGAGGTAGAAGATACAGAAATGGTAGTGTTATCCAAACTTCTGACACTTCCCAGATATACTAGGTTATCAAAAACATCTTGCATACATAATATACAAGAAAGGACATAGATCCAGATGCAACATAGGAATCGAGGAAATAGTTTTGTCAATTCAAAGATTAAAAATACAGATTAGAAGGGCATTTGAATAAATTTTACATGCCAAAAAACATTTTCAGAACCAAGACTAGCATATTGAAACAACTCACAAGCCAGTATCTTGCTGTTAATTCAAACCTATGTAGCTGAAATTACAATGTACAGGCAATATCAAAAAATTCAGAACAGGATACGTGTTATTTTTAAACATTCATGGAAATGTTCTTCGAGGTTGTAGCACGATCACTCCTAATATGGTATGGTGCAATACCCATTAATTATTGTGAATGCATGTTTCTAATACCCTATCAGGTTTTGAGCATGCGCCAGTTAAGCGTGGATGCTGAAGAACATGGAAAATACACAATGATGTAGTACTAAACGAAAGCCATCATATATTATTGAATCTTAGTAATACCATTTGGGTTTGCACGCACTTGTGCACAAATGCACGGGCATCTAATGCGGCGTCTGTTCTGATCCTGCCAGAGCAGGGTCCAAGTGAGTGACAAGCATGGAAGTGTTGTGCTCAAGAACAATTGTTCAACGTTACAATGTTCACACTCAGCATCTCAAAATACATGTATACAATCCATAGACATATCAGCTTTGACACTAACCAACAAAAAAATTAACATTTTTGTGTATTCATATTATTATACTATGCCATACTAGCTTTGACCCTGAACAAAACAAGGTGCAATTACTGAAGTGTGCTATACAGAAATACTAAGCATAACTTACAAAATTACAGTTTGCAGTAAATTACACTCCAAAACTTGTTCCACTACAATAAAATAACCACATCAGTTTTGTCCACGGGGGACAGAGTATGACAGTAATGCATAATACTTGTAACCATCATAAAACCTTAAGAAGATGTTCAAATAACGCAATAAAAATCCACAACACACACAAAAAAAAAATCATAGATACAGAAAGTTCTAGTATTCGAACAGGGATTTGGACATGGAGGTTGTGTGATTTAACATACTCCCAGATTTTCTTGACGGCACCAGAGCGGGAGGCTTCGGAGGAACCGATGAACTTTGCAAGAGCAGGGGAGACATTTTGGACCTTGAGTATGCCGGCATTGCTAGATTTAGCCTTTGGAGCGGTAGTGGTGGTGGTAGCTTTAGCAGCAGATTTGGCCGCAGCCATTAGAGATCTGCAATTGCTGGCAAAAACCCTAGATGAAGCCATGATTATTCTAAAATCTGGGAGAAAGCAGAGTTCACTGTTTAGCAGTTAAAACCCGAGAGAAAGAGAAGAAAAAAGGGTTTTAGGAGAGCAAGGTGAAGCCTGCCCTGTTTAATAGTTTAAATTTTGTTTTGGAGGAAGGAAGAAAACCTTTTAGATGCCAGAGTGGTTTTACATTTGACAAATTAATGTACAATTAACGTAGAGAGAAGTACAACTCTTTTTTTAAAAGGTTGAACTCCAACTCCGTGGTCCCACCGCCCCGCCCTAAAACATTGTGGAGGAGTTAAATCGCGAGATGTATCTCAACATATCAAGATACAAGAATTGTCATACTAGCGCCCACAAAGAGTCCAATTTCATATTTTATAAGAGACGGAAATCGAACCCCCACACTACGACTTTCATCTCAGCAGAATACATTACTCTTATCTTTTGATTGTAGCATATGCTTTGTACTAGGAAATTGCCTCTGCCTTTTTGAAGCATTTCTAAGAAAAAAAACCTTCATTTATTTATTTTTCTCTGTCACTTGATTTTTCAATCTCCAAAATCCAACTTTTCTTGTTGCTAAAATGAACCACGTTTAATAGAACGGATAAAAAAAACTAAGAAAATTAGAGTACATAAACTTTTCATCCTCCACGAGAAGGAAAAGTCGTGTTTTCTTTGCCATTTGATTGGACAGATGGAAGAATAGTGAATGTTACAAATTACTTAAATTTACGGAATTTGAAACTTGTGCTATCGAGTGACTTAAAGAGTAACGAATATAACAATTTTTTGTGCAAGTGAACATCTTACCGTAAAGAAATATTAACAAAAAAAGTGATTTAATCGATAATACAGAGTAGAATGATAAATGTACCCTTGTTCATGACACATTGGTGGATAAATCCATCTCTTTTCTCAAAATCATCCCTAGAAAATTTTAAAGAACATGTTTCTACAAAGGACCTGTATGAATTTGGGATCACAATGACTAATTTTGACATGATTCAGGAGAGCCATGCTTTCTTACTGCAAATTTAAGGGCACACAACAACAAAAGATGCACAAGAGACGCCCAGTAATATCAAGAACATTTTCTTTTCCTACCCTGTAATAAGAAATGAAAGTCAAGATACAGAATATTAGCCACTGAGGATCTCTTCAGCACGAAAGAAACACCCATTGATATTTAATAGCATTTTTCTTCAATATCCGCTGCTCCTATGGAAAAGGATGAAGTTGGAGACAGGTTGATCAGATGAAGAATTAGAGCTATTTCACTGATGCCGATGCCTATGGTGATGGTGACGACGATGTTTACTTGTATGCTGCTTACCCGAGTCTGAAACCTCAGAAGAGCTTGAATGACGATGCCTGCGTCTGCTACTCCTCTTCTGATTCCTACCATCATCTGAACTCTCTGACGAACTCGACTCGGAATGTTTTTGCTTGCTTCTCTTGTGTTTCTTCTTTGATCTCCTCAACTTATCAGCAAAAGAAGATGACCCTCTTTCTCGATGATCACCCGATTCCTGATTAGATGGCAATGACCTCTTGTGCTTGCTCTTACCTGACTTCTTCTTGGGATTGCTTGAAGAAAAGTTGGTCAGCAGCTCCGGAAGGTTGTCCCTGCCCAGGAATCCTGCACATCAGGTGGAAAAGGACAGATAACATTCATGTCAAAAAAATCAACACCTTGATTCCCTCAATTTTCACGAAGTTCACACAGAGCTTTCACCTCCATATTCATCGAAAATGTCCTCAGCAACTATTTGCTGATTGGGGTCATCAGGATTAAACCCACCATGAGGAGGGCTCATACCAGGTTTCTGTTTCAGCTCCCACTTTAGAGGCTGCAGGACAAGTCAAAAGGATCAGACATATGGATAGAAAGAGCTAAGTAGATAATTTTTCTTGGACAATATTAAATGAAATGGAGGTCACTTCTTCAGATGATTGCTGACAGAACTGAATATTTAGTGGTCACTTCAAAATCCTAATTTATTATCTTGTGGAGCGTAATTCAAATTAAACTGATAGAAACCTCAATCAACAGACTCAACGAGTATATATATATCACTTAAACACCGCTTGTATCATCAGTTAGAATTAGAACTCGCCATACGTCATTTTGTAAGAACAAATGAACCATAATATAGATCATGATGACCTGTGAATTATATAGACTTACGTTTTTTACTGCTCCTCCTTAGATTTCCTTGCTAATACATACAGATTTCCTTAGTAATATATATTATTAGTGTATAGCCATTCATTAACATAGGAATAGAGACTCTTGATAGCTTTGATTTCATGATGTAGTTGTAAATAATTTTATACTTGTTTCTTTCTCTTGTTTGAGACGATGAATTATGCAACTCGGAGATGTGATGTGTATATTATAGGTTTTGAGTTAATTTAGCATGTTACACAATTGATTGGTGTGTATTATCGAACACAAACCTAATCATTAATAACCAAATCACTCCAGGCTCACACCTTGCTTTAAAAAAGTTGGATCTTGCTACATGTACATCAAGATTTACATAATGTCACATCGCACTCTACCATTTGCAAGTTTAAAACACAATCAACTTTTTCATTCAAACTTTTCCCTTCACATCATATTATGTAATTCATTGTGTACAATTTTTTATGTACAAGTAGCAAAATCCAAAAAACGTTTAGGTGCCTCTCTAAATTGAAAACTTTAAGAGGACCCAGAAGATAAAATCTATATATGACAATTAAACAACTAAAAGCATGGAAAAGTTTTTCCAAAGATTACCTCGCTAGGATTGGTTTGGGCCAGGATAGCAGTCAAAGGATCATCTCTTTTCAATCGATTCTCCTCATTAGGCATTATAGCATCTTTCAATGGACATTCACGATCACCACTTTGGTGACCAAAATTTCCGCATCTCAGACATTTCACATTCCGTATCTCAACTCCAAAGGGTTTCGCCCTGGCAGGAGCACCAGTTTCTAACCTGGAAATGAACATATTTATTATTTACAGCAGCAAATACATGGACTAGGATCATGAAAGAAACCTAGAAAATGACAAGGGGATCATAGTGTTGCACAAGCTGTCACTTTGGCATCCCCCAACACCAGACCCACATGTGCAACGCCAGCATCCCCACCCACTCAAACTGAAAAAAATAAAAATAAAATGGAAGACTGCACAAATCTTACTTGAACAGATCCTTAACAACATAAGAATTAGGGGGAAAAAAGGGTCCACACTGCCTACAGACATTAAGCTTATTATCCACTGCTATTAGAATGTGCAAGATAAATTTAGAAGAGTGAGGAGAAATTAATATATATATATATATATATTTTTTTTTCCAACTGGGCTAGAAAACCAGTCAAAAAGAGACAAGGTAATAGAATCTAGCAGACGATTGAGAATCTGGCCTAGATCGAGAAAAAACTTTAGCAAGTTAGGAATAACTTTAGTTCAGTGTAGACTGTAGCCTGAATTTTGGTTGGGAGAAAAGTGTCTTTAATAGATAATTTACTAGATGGTATGCAACTACCATGTGAGATAAATGGGGCGATATAAGAGTGAAATCCTAATATTTTACGAGTCTCGGAAGCTTGGAGGAATTTCTTTGGAATAAATTTATATGCCACTTATTGGGACATGAATCAATGAACAAGTTATTGCACGAGCATGGTGACTATACTAAGCAAGGATATGATCCTTGGACTATGATTATTATTTTCATGGTGAAATCTTCAATGCTTTAAAGCTTGTGCCATTGAATGTTACGGAATCAGATGCTGGAAGAGAAAAGCACCACTTATGGAGGAACAGGTATGGTTGTCTCATTACAGTTCTAGAAAGGAGATAGAGAAGGAACAAATGAATTCAGCACCAACCATTCTGCTTGTTTCATTACAATTGTAGAGCTAACTGGGGACCTCTGTTCATAAGAAGGGCCTAAATAAACAAATATAAAAAGGCAAACTTTTATATATTTCATGTTTCCTCATTAAGAGGCATCTGAAATTATGGAAGTATGACAGCAGCTAACTGATCTTATCAAAGCTTCTTGTTTCTTAATATGTGCTAGTTCGCAAAGGCAGTTTCTTAGTTACACTCATGAATGATGTTGTAAAAGTTATCACTGTCACAAAATGAAATCAAATATCATGTTTGTAATTCAAACATATTAAAATAAAGTCGTTTTCAGCACATGTATACAAAGTTATAAAATTTCATGGAGCGACATTGATGGTAATCAACAAAGACTAGCGCACACACCTTGGAGCATTTTTAAGGACTTCAAATTGTTCTTCTGTTGGTAAAGCACGGCCGAATACATCTTTTGGCCTTGGTTTCTTTTTCTCCTGAGCAGATGGCATAGACTCTGTCATCCTAGCAAAGAAGCACCATTTACATTTATTTTATGTGTGCAATGGTTTTTTTTTTTAAATCAATTGGTAGAATAGTGATCTAACTATCCCAAAAAGAGGTGTAAATTTGATAAACCAGTGTTTCATGTAAAAACCCATTACGATGATGATGAGGCTCCCGCGAGAGATGGCTCCTCAGAGGCACTAATACTTTGGTCCTGCTTTTTTCCCTCACCAGCCATCTCTGCAGCTTTTGCACTCTCCGCATTGTAACCAGGAGGTTTTACATACATAAAGCTTACAGCTTTCATCATCTCCAACTGCACAATCACAATTGAGTAAAAATTGCAATCATCCACCATCCATGCCTATGTTAAACTGTGATCTATCACTCTCCACTAGGATTCAATGGAGCTATGATAAATAATATTGTTGCCTCGTATGAGCCAATGCCAAAATAATAATCTCATTCTACAAATGCTTATGTGAGATAGATTGGAAATGACACGCCCAGCTTTTACTTATGGCTCTAGCAAAGTATGACATTAAATTTTGCATATAGCATAAGCAATGGGTTTCAACCGTCAACATTTTTTCAGCATCATATATCTCCTTATTCAGGTTATATATAGATTTTCCTGTATTTATGCTGTTTTCTCCTTTTATACGAATTCTTTTATAGCCTTTCAATATCCCATTTCCCACTTAAATTTTTAAATATAATTACTTACCTTTTCTTTCTCTTTCTTGGAGATAAGCGCAGTCTGCCGAAAAAAATCCTGCTCCTGAGCATACTGTTAGGAAAAAAACACATAAACAAAATGAATGAGAAAAACGTTACAGTCTGTTGTCATAAAGAAAATTTTATGAAACGATAAAAGAGACCAAAGTGGTGGCACCAAAAACCCAGGTGAAAAAGAACAAAGAATTGAAAATTAAGAGACAAAATTTGCAACTTTAATGAAGACTCCAACAAAATACAATTTCAGAATATCAATGACAAAACAAAGCAATGACTTTCCAGCTGACTTAACAACACACAGTAGTTCTTAAAACAGTTGCAGCTTGTCCCCTGCTGCAATTTAAGAGGAAATAACGGTCATTTCCGCAAAGCAACCTTTAATCTTGGTGTATAGATTGAGGAAAGTTATCAGTGGAAACATTGCAAATTCTTTACTGCAATCCACATAACACGCATTATTAGTTCTGTAGTGGCTTTCCGCAGCAATTTTAATACAATTAAGCGATTAAGCTCATTTCATGAAAAAACGAGAAAAAATCATCGAAATTCCTGATTGAACGCACTGCAGTATTATATCTGCGGGAAAAAAAAAGGGTATACATATGATAATTGTTAAAGGGGTTGTACCTCGCGGGCGACCTCCTCGGTGCGTCGCTGTTTCTGGGCGTGAGTTTGCTCGGCGATCCACTTGCGGCGCTGATTGGGATATGAAAGAGGGTGCCATGGTTTCTGGTTGAGGAACGAGTGTGACCATGCGGTACCCGCCTTGGTCCTGTAATCAACCTCTCCTTCTTTGTCTGAAAATCTCTTGCTCAATTTGAACTCTCCCCTTTCTTCGTCTTCCATTATCGAACTGTGAACGCAATTGAAGTGTGTGCTTGTGCGTCCCAAATTCCTAATTTCTTCTGAGCTTGGGGCGTTTGGTTACAGGTCTTTAGCAAAGCAAACTCTTCGAATTTATGTAAGTCTCTGTTTGGATTTCTTAAAAAGTAACTTATAAATTTTAGTCATAATTAAACTTTAATTTTTATTACATATTCTCCGAATATTTCGTAAAATTCACTACGCACCATCATACACCCTAAAGTTATAGAAACATAATTAAAAATCATTCCAGTACAGTTCATATAAATACTGTTGACCTCAAAAAATGTTGTCTACAGATGCCGGGCCCACTCGTGTATACGTAAGCCAAATTTTGACATGTAAAGATAGATCAA
>CAIGRP010091640.1:0-31163 GCA_903798385.1 Fraxinus cuspidata | reverse complement strand
TTTCCTCCAAATTACATTCAAATATATAATTTAAACATAGAAAAATGCCTCCAGAAGATTCAAAACCGGTGAAGAAAGAGGATGAAGATAAAGAACAGAGCATAACAACAGCTTTCGGAAACCGCCAGAAGAAATCAACCAATAACAGCAATGGCACCCCAAAATCCCAGAGTAAAGTCAAGAAAGAAGAAAACAAAGTGAAAAAGGAACTAGACGATGAAGAATTTGAAGAACCCACCTCGAAAACGACGTCAAGGAAGGCTGATAACAAGGTAAAGATTTAACTTTTTTTTGTGGGCATCTTGTGACTGAATAATGAATTTGTTTTTTTTCTTTTTATTTATTTGGATTTTGTTAGGGACAGCAAAAGAAGAAAAAAGAAGA
The DNA here is from genome assembly GCA_903798385.1 of Fraxinus cuspidata. Taxonomy (NCBI): domain Eukaryota; kingdom Viridiplantae; phylum Streptophyta; class Magnoliopsida; order Lamiales; family Oleaceae; genus Fraxinus; species Fraxinus cuspidata. The sequence continues at coordinate 30,779 of CAIGRP010091640.1, read as the reverse complement.
GGAGGAGAAGAAAAAGGGTGCGAAAGCAAGTGACAAGGATACTAAGAAAAGGGAAAGGAAAGTTTATGATTTGCCGGGTCAAAAGAGGGATTTTCCCGGGGAAGTAAGTATATTTCCTTATTTCTATGTATAAAAAGTTGGTTTTTTTTTTTTTTTTGGGGGGGGGGGGGGGGGGGCTTTGATGTAATTGATTTCTCTTGAACGGGATATGCAGAGAGATCCATTGAGGATTTTCTATGAGACTCTGTATGCGCAAGTGCCCTCTAGTGAGATGGCTGCAATTTGGTGAGGACTTATTCTTTTGAAACCTCTATATAACTTTTATTAATCCCAATTTAATTTTCTATTGGTTTTCTATTTTTAATGTTTTAATTTTTTGTTTACCTGAATACTGCATTTGAACTATGAAGGTTCATCACATTCAGTATCTTAATCCATTCAACGGTCTTGAATCCCTTGTCGTAGTCTGATTTCTTTAGGCCTTCAATAGAATAAAAGGGAAACTGACATGGTTTCCAGATAATCCCGGAACCAATGCAGTATTGTGAATATTATTAATTGTTATAACTTATATTAGATCAACCCTGAATATATATTTAATATTGAAAAATGTCTTCTCGTTCCTCATTGCGCAGTCAAAAGTCTTGGTGCATTTTGTTAATTATGGCAGTTTCTTCTCTTTGAAAAAAATTAAAATACACCATCGAATGGCAAACCTTGGAGGTTTTTGGAAATGCAAAGTGAAATCGGAAAGGACCATTTGAAACAGCATTTGCATGTAAAATTTTAAGAACATAAATTCAAATGTGAAATCATCATATTGATCATCAAGTTTACGACTTGGAAACTGTTTTTACGAGCTTCAAGAGAGATCTTCTATCACGTGTTTCATTAAAAAATTTGTTGTAGAATTATCAAGTGTTTAATTAAATAAATTGAGTTCTCTTATTGTATCTTTAATAATCATATAAAGTCTTTGTTTATATAGCTGTGAGCTCTTATCGTCTCTATTCTTTAAAAATGCATCATTATTCTCATAAAAACTACAGTAGAGAAACACTATTCCACAGCTCATTTAATGCGTCTGAGATTCAAATTAGTTTTCTTTGGTTGTGATTTTGATTTAACCAGTTTGCAGATTTGGTCTGATCTTTCTTATCAGTTCATCAGTTTGCAATCCAAATTTGTACCTGCCATGTACAAAACACAATTGAGTTTTGTGCAGATTTTGGTTACTTTGCATGAAACGAGATTCATTCCTATCCTTTTGCCATTTAAGAATAATTGTTAGCCTTGTCTACTCGATGTGCATACCCCCGCTTATTATGTCTATTCTGCCTCTGTTCCATTCTTCTTAGCAGCCGTTGACATGTGGACTGGTAGTAGTAGTCATCTGAAAATTTTTTCTTAATTTGTGAAATTATTCAGTGTTTATTTTAAAGTGTGAAACACTTTCTAGGTGTTGAATTCCCAGGAAGCGAATTCTCACGAAACTCAAATTTGTTTGAATTTGATACATACGGTACCATGTGGTAACATCTTTCCTGAAGATGATTTAATAAGTTTGTGTCATGGACAAACACAAAGTAATTATATAGTGGTAGTATTTGGCATTTGATGTTACTGTAGTTATTAATATTTGAATGTAATTGTAGGATGATGGAGTCTGGTTTACTTCCAAAGGAGGATGCAAAGAAAGTTTTCGAGAAAAAACAGAAAAAAGCCCAGCAGCAAAGGCTCGGCTCGCCAATGAAATCTGTCATCACTGTTAAGAAGAAAAATGAATCGATCATTGTTAAGAAAAAATCATCAACATCTCCTGTTTCAACACAGAAAAAGAAGACACCCGATTCTAAAGCTGCTTCAAAGCAGTCAAAGAAGCGCAAGAGCCACGATATCTCTTCAGACGATGACTTTGTAACGGATGCTAAAAAAACAAAGAAACAGAGAGCATCCTAGTTTAGTTTATTGCTGATCGGTTGTTAATTAGAGCTGAATCTTGAGCAAAGACACTAATTTCATGTCAATGTTTCTTCCCCAATTGCTGTTGTCTCGTATTTCACATCTTTCTGCACTATGGAGTTAAATGTCACTGAATCATGGTACATTTACCCTAACAAATTCTGGGTTTCTTGACATCTTGTGACTTCTTGTAAGGTGACTTTCCAAATCGATGCGATTATTATTCATCTTTTAGCCAAAAATTCAATAAACTACTCGTGGGCAACAGTTTTTCCTTTTTTTTTTTGAAAAAAGAATCATTTCTCAATTTCTCGAACTTTTTTGGGGTCATGGGGTCAAAATTTATATTTGTTATTACATTTTTTGGTTATAGTTTTAATCTCTCTCTCTCTCTCTCTCTCTCTCTTACAGGAAGTAAACTCGTCATGGATTTACTATTTTGGCGAGCAGTACCTAATTATTATCACTTGCCCTGTGAAAAAAAAAGGGGGGTGAAATATTTTCCTTAATGGCATTCTGTAATTTTGAATAGACATATAATCAAACCAAACGAAAGGCATCAATTGATTACGATGTTCAGACATACTGGAATATTACACAAAAAAATTGAAATGGTAAAAAGATGGAAACAAACTGGTACACTGAAAGAGACAATTACATCACTTGGTAGTAGGCAACAACACAGAAGGAACAACCGATAACAATAACTACTATTGGCATATTATGTAACAAGTACCGATCAGTACTACGAAGCAAACATGTCGCTGATGTTTTAGCCCTCATAGTGCTCTTCAACGCCCTCCTCCTCATAGTCTTCTTCTTCCTCTGCAGTGGCATCCTGGTATTGCTGGTACTCTGCTACCAGATCGTTCATATTACTCTCAGCTTCAGTGAACTCCATTTCATCCATCCCTTCTCCAGTGTACCAGTGCAAGAAGGCCTTGCGTCGAAACATGGCCGTAAATTGCTCGCTCACTCTCCTGAACATTTCTTGAATCGAAGTTGAATTACCTATGAAAGTGGATGCCATTTTCAGGCCAGTTGGTGGGATATCACAAACACTAGACTTGACATTGTTTGGAATCCATTCAACGAAGTATGATGAGTTCTTGTTCTGCACGTTAAGCATCTGTTCGTCGACCTCTTTGGTGCTCATTTTCCCTCTGAACATGGCGGAGGCTGTCAGATAACGTCCATGACGCGGGTCAGCAGCGCACATCATGTTCTTCGAGTCCCACATTTGTTGAGTTAGCTCCGGGACAGTGAGAGAGATGTAGTGCTGTGATCCACGAGAGGTGAGTGGTGCAAATCCAACCATGAAGAAGTGAAGACGTGGGAAAGGTATCAAGTTCACGGCCAGCTTCCGGAGGTCTGAGTTCAGCTGGCCGGGAAATCTCAAGCAACAGGTTACCCCACTCATAGTTGCAGAGATCAGATGGTTCAAATCACCAACTAAAACCAAAAAAAAATTACGAACACAATAAATATTAACATAAACTAAAAACTTAAGACATGTTTGGTCGAAAAGATCGCAAAGTACTGGAAAGTATTAAGCCCATGTTTGGTACACATTAAAATTTTCATTTTCATTCTTCTACTCATTTTCAACCACACATTCTTCAATAAAATAATATTTTCCATCACATCAATAATTTTTCCTTTTTTTTCAACCATAAATTCTCCATCAATCTACTATTCCAGAATACATTCTTTCAAAATAATGTGGCTCAAACACATCCTAAGTAAGAAAACAGCTGAAATCTTTTCTATGATACAATCCCCGTCCTATTTGGTAGTGCTGACCAAACATGCACTTAATTTTCTTTATTCTAGAAGTTAAAATATGGGTACTCACAGCTTGGATTACTGAGCTTCAAGGTCCTGAAACAGATATCATAGAGCGCTTCATTGTCAAGGACCATACATTCATCTGCATTTTCCACCAGCTGGTGCACTGAAAGTGTAGCGTTATAGGGTTCTACAACGGTGTCCGAGACCTTTGGCGATGGAAAAACAGAGAAAGTGAGCATCATTCTGTCTGGGTATTCCTCTCTTATCTTTGAAATCAAAAGGGTACCCATGCCAGAACCTGTCCCTCCTCCAAGCGAGTGACATACTTGAAATCCTGCCCACATATTACCATTTAGAGAAGCATATAAGACATAATATGTATTGCATTAGTTTTCATTGACCAGCTCCCAAGAGGAACAGTACTGCAAAAGCACGGCATTGACTGTTGCCAAAATAAAATATTAATCAAAGATTCTTTATCAAAAAGAAAATACTGACTGAAAGCATATATAACAAGAAACCAGTGTGTCCCAGACGGTGAAAAAATAATGGCTAAGCTTCATTTTGATAACAAAGAAAGCACTGTGGGTTCCATGACTAAAATCTCACCAGATGCAGTGCCAAGTCCAAACAAAATTGTTGAGAGGGATAATAATATAGACAATCACTTATGATTCAAGAACACTTTCTACCATCAATTTACAGCAAAATAAACTTATAAAAGTGAAAAACTGAACTTCTATACAATTCTTTACTAATTTAATTCAACACTAATAAAGTGACCTTCAGAAACTCTCAGTGTTACTGTAGTTTAGTAATATATATTAGTGATTTACTGGCATCTCAAGTAATGCTTGATCTTTTACCAGAAAAAGAAAAAGAATAATTCTATCTAGCGCCCGTTTAGGCGGCAGTGGCGGCCCACCTTTAATTGTCCAACAAATCAAGATGCATCATAACTTCATTGGACAATAAGGTAGGCTCTCACTGATGCTAATAGCAATATTCAAAAAAATGTGGGGAAACTAAAGTGAAAAACATAAGGGTGGATATAGTGTGACTGACTACCATACTTTAGGGACATTAAATTCCTAATTACATGTGGAAAATATGTCCTACATTGGGCTTCTTTTCAGGCCTGAAATGGCCTATATTTAAAATGTGTTGGACTAGGCCCATCACTAAGAAGTAATTCTTCATCATTTGGCAAGGGTAAAAAAACTGTCGGTGCTATAGAACAACTTTATTAATACATATCAAATAATTCAAGCTAATAAGCATTATTCAAGAACAAGGAGTATGATTTCAGGTGTCTCCAGTTTTTGGACAACAGTGCCCACAAGAAATACTAAAATATCTGACACTAAATATGTAAAATATCTCAGACTGTACAAACATGATTAAATAAACAAAATTGCAAAAAAGGGTAGATCCACCGCGTGACAAATGTAATTCTAAAAGTAAGAACTTGAGAGTTACTTCGTCTGCTTCTCAAACAAAAAGTAATCCATCAATTATGCATTTTTTATCTAAAAGCGCAGCACCTTTTAGCACGCAGTCACTCATAATTTTTCGACCTCTCGAGTATAATCATTAACAAAAAAAAAACGTAGCCAAATCACCTTTATTGTTCAAACAAGGTTTGCAATGAGAAATTTCCCTACATGATTACAAGAAAATGGCAGTAAGGTGAATTGAAATATTTATTTTCAGATCAATTAAGCGATCGATTTTAATAATCTGTGGAGAAAATAAACCAAATCACTTAATCTTCAATATCCGCACGCACCAAGTACATCTGAGAACCATAGATCTCAAAAAGCCATGCCTAAATCAATTCTTTGAAAACCAAAAACAACATAAAAGGAAAGATTCCCCATTCAATATCTAGGCATTGCAACAACCAAATCCAAAAATTCAGAAAATCATTAAAAAAGGAAGTTGAAACATATTCACAGCGTTACTGAAAAACTCTTTAACATACATAGTAGAATATATATATTAGAAGAAAATAAGAATGACAATGGAGGAATATGTTCAACCTTGCAAGCAATCACAATTTTCCGCCTCTTTCCGCACAACATCAAGAACGGCATCAATCAACTCAGCGCCCTCCGTATAATGCCCCTTGGCCCAGTTATTCCCAGCCCCAGACTGCCCAAAAACAAAGTTATCGGGCCGGAAGATCTGCCCATACGGGCCGGATCTGATGGAGTCCATGGTCCCAGGCTCGAGATCCATTAAAACAGCCCGCGGAACATACCTTCCCCCGGAAGACTCATTGTAATACACATTGATCCGCTCCAACTGCACATCGAACGAACCTTCACCAGACTCACCCTTAAACCTACCTGTCGGATCAATCCCGTGCTCATCACAGACTACTTCCCAGAATTTGGACCCAATTTGGTTCCCGCATTGGCCTCCCTGAATGTGCAAGATTTCCCTCATTTTGTATGGGTTTTCGTTTGGTTGTTTCTGAATTATATTTGATATTTTTATGGGCAGTTAGTGGAAATGTTAAGAGGAAGCAAGAATTATTGGAGGGAGACATTTGAAGAGGCCCCGCAATTCGTGCAGTGTCCTGTTTCATTAGAAATGAAATCGTATATGCTCGCATCAAAGTCGTTGGGAAGAACTGAGGAGAATTATATGCGCGATTTTTGGCGCTTCGAGCCCTCTATCCAATTCACTCCCAAAACGGTCCTTTGTTGCGTGTTTGGGCCACGTTTTTTTTTATCAAAATTAAAAATAAATAAGTTATTTAAGTTACTTAACTATCATAATAAAAATTCAGTGGGTTGTTTAGGTAAGCGTTAAATAACAATCTTTAACACACTTTAAAATCAAAATAAGCAACTTTTTTCCTTGTACAAAGAAGTAAGGGTGGACAAAACCCGACCGAAACCGTCCAAACCACCCACCCAAACCGACCGGTTTGGGTTGCTTTTTTAATTGTTTTTATACGAGTTGGATGGGTTGGTTGTGTAGACGGATTGGGTTGGATTTGATTATGGGTTAACTCTTAAAAATCGAATAAACCCGTCCAACCCAACCCAACCCAATCCAACCCGATTATATTTATGAACTTTACAAGTGTTATGATATTGTTTGGAAACTGTTAGAATAATATTATAAGACTTGGATAGAATGCATTTTACGAAAAAATAGTATAAGCAAACACATATTAAATACAAAAATTTCTTGACTTCATATAATTTATTATCAATCTATTCACGTAACATTTTCAGGCATGAAGTGCCAAAATAATTCATATTTTTTTGTTCATTGCAACTATGGAGACCAAATATAATATAAGTCATGAGTCAATTATAAATTCGTTTAACCCGACCCATTTATTTTAGTCTTTATTGACAATTGTCCCAACTCAACCCGACCCGACTGGACCGATACTTGATTGAGTTGGATTTCAACATTTACACAGGTTGAGTTGGATTAAATTATGATCAAACCGATCATGTTGGGTTGGATTTGGGTTGAGACAAAAACCGACCCAACCCAACCCATGCCCACCAAAGAAAGTAACTTAACTATTTCCAACAATTCATCATCATACACCAAGCAATGGAACTCAAATAATTTTGTTTTCAGAAACTGAGAAACACCAAAAAAAGCCTTCATTTTGTTTTCCCCCCTACACGAAAAATACACACATCTATTACGTACAATAAATCTCAAATACATAAGTAGAATCAATAAAATATGCGGTTAATTGCATATTATGAAGGATTCTTCTAAGATCGAAAGCTTCTCTAACGAACCATACTCTCATTGCAGTATTTCTTGAAATTCACACATTCTTCAACAACAAAGTCACTGCCAAAATGATTCATAGATGAAAATATTACGCGTGAACCAGAATGCTAATGAAACCTTTTCGACCAAAAAATGAGGTGGTACTTACAAGATTCGCCCAGCCATTTCTGATGCTTCCCATCTGGGACTCCACCGATAATCAGTCAACAGTGGTGACTTCACAGGCGCACCATTGCAAATAAAATGCTACATCCACACACATTAATATCATTATATATCTGTTTAACCATAGTTAAAAGCAGGGGATTGACGGCGTTTATTGGGAAGCTGTTGATAACAGGTTCAAAGCTAATGAATTTTCACCAGGTGGGTGATAAATTGAGTGTGAAGGCGTTTCTTACCATCTGAATCAGAAACTGAGATAAAATTATGAGACCACAACATGGAACTTATTTGGCTAAGCTTAAAAAGTTTACTTGTAGGTAAAATAAGCTTAAAATGTTTACTTGTAGGTAAAAAAGTTCTAAAAAAAATAAGTTTTTACTGGTCTATAGTGAGAATAAGTTACTTAGTATGGCAATAAAGTAAATGGCAATAAAGTAAAATAAGTAACTATTTTAACTTAAGAAGAAATATATCCGAACATGTTTACAGATAAAAAGTGATACTTTCACTTCTTTTTGAGCTTGGCCAACCATGCTCTTGATATATAATAAGTTGTCTACAAGTGTTGCCACTCTCATAAGAAGAAAGGTCATTCACCTGTGAACTTTGAAGTATCAAAGCTGGTTTCTGTTTCGGAAACTGAAGAGGGATGGAAATATGCACCTAATAAAACATGTTCTGAGTAAGACAAGAGGCAATAAAATTACAAAAATCAGAACAGGACATCCTATGTAGAAAACAAAGTTTTCCCAAGGAGAGAACAATCAACACACAAAAAAAGAGTAACTAAATAGCATGAAAATAGGTACTTAATCTTGACAATTATTCATCACTTGGAGAATCCTCAACCATAATAGAAAAGGCAAGTCATACCAATGAGAATGTTCTTCCGTTATCAATCTTTTGGCACAGGAGGAAAGTAGACAGTCAAGCATCTGGCTTGCCATTCCTTTTCTTTATTTATTTATTATTATTATTATTTTTTTTTTTTTGAATTTTCAAAAAAAAGAAGAAGAAGATGAAGCTAGCATTTTGATTTCTTCATTAAGTTCTTTATTTTTATTTTTTTACTATGTGGTAGGGTTTAAGGGGGAGATATGGTCCGGCTAACAATTTCAAAAAATACCTAAAAAGCTGAACACTTAAAAATATAAACATAGGAAAGAGTATTTTGAGATATGGAAGGTAGAAACAAGTTGAGTTTAATCTCTAATAAACAGGGATATAGCTGCCATCCTGGTGCAGGAGACCAGAGAAATGTTCCCTGGTAACACGTCAACAATTTTTTAGGGAAAAAAAATATCTCAGCAGTATTTCTTGCCATAAATGGTGTAAACTGTAATCTCATGCTATGAATGAATTAACATCCATATAAGGACTCAGGTAAAGATCACCCCTAATTAACTTGCTATGAACTGTTCTCCAACTACTACTAAATAAATTTATAGATGATTAAACACCAAAGAAGAAAACTTTATACTATTAATCCATATAAGGTAAGCAGTATTAAATGAATAAGGTTCTAGCCTCTTTTGTTCTTCATAGTGTCCAGGTTATCTGATCCTTCCTAGCTATTGGTGATTTGCCTAAAAGTATGATTACTTCCCATGAAACCCCCAGGTAACAACGATAACAAGTTAAACCTTATTCCCAGTAAACTATTTGTCGGCTATACAAATTCTTTTCTGCCAATCCATTTGATCTAGTTCTACTTTAAACTCCCAGAAAAATGGCAAAAATTATCCAGTACATAAATGTTGATAACAATGGGTGTCAATGCCGTCTAGTCCCCTAATTCACCAATTCTGCATAACAAACTCCTCTTAAAAAAAATAAAAAATAAAAAAATAAAATAAAAAATAAAAAGGAAAAAGCACGGCAATCTTTTGATCACATCCTTGTTCAAGATATATTACGACTTCAGCAGATATCAGGCAGAATATGGCAGCTTTTGATTCACTGTCTCTTGGTGAGACAAGGGAAATTCGGGGAGGTGTAAAGGTAAACTGTCAGTAACAGGTTCTCCAAGACTTAAAATTTCTGTGTGTAAGCAAGCAACAAGAAAAGCTTCTTAAACAAAATTTAATGCAGAACTCTGAAGAGAAAATCGAAACAAGACAAAAAGACAGTATACAACTCAATTTACAAAGGCTATTGAATCATTTTAATTTATTTTATCCACTGGGCAACACTTTTTATACAGCAAAGTGGTACAATGGTTATATCTGATGCAATAAAAATGTAATAGGCAGAAATACATAAAGTGCCCAAGAATGTATCCTACCAGAAAAGTGAACACCCCAGAACAAGCCAGGAAAGTCGCCTTTCTGCAGAAAACCTGGAAATTGGAGCAAGGAGGGCTTAGCATCTCTCTGTATCAAACAATATAGCAATTAGCAGTCAGTTATTTGAAGTTAAAGAAGCCAGACTGGATCAGCTTCTAATGGTCTTCCGAAGAGAGGCTCCAAAACCATGATAAACTTCCTTCTTATTTCAATCGATGAGACTGCATCTATAATCTATTGAGAAAAGAGAGAAAATATTATATCAAAAAGTGGAACCAATCAATCTAGTGAGCATTATTGTGGTTATAATTTAGTTGAAGATACAATTCTTTATAGAAAGTGGCAAACCTGTGCTTGCAGCATCTCCTCTAAAGTTGGAAGATATTCAGCCATGCACCTGTAGAGGGAAAAGGAAAGACAAATTTGAGGCTTGACAAGAGAAAAGTTGAAACCTTCAGAAAGTGGGCAGTCAAAATTATCGAAAATTTTACCGTAAGAGATTGTGAACTTACATGCCCTCCAACCAAGGAGGAAGTTTAAAATCATCAACAGAAAATAGAGCCTTCAATTCAGCAGATGACACCAACTTCAGATATGGGGCTGAAGGAGACTTTTTACCAACTGGAAACATAACCTACAGGCATGTTTAATTTGGTGATGCCGTAAGTTTAAAAGTGACAAAGTAATAAGTTCTGAAAGGCTTGAGGTGAAAATGGTGGATTATCACGTCACACTAAGCCCCCATCCTTTCAAAACTATTTTATCTACATACTCATTTTCAAACACAAATTCAGGACCTGTTTGAGCTCTATTTTTTGGTGTAGAATACATTTTGGATCAGTAGATTGATGGAGAATGTGTGGTTAAAAATGAAGGAAAAGTTTTTGGGTTGCATATATTATTTTATCAAAAAATGTGTGGTTAAAAAGAAGAAAGAAATATATTTTTAAAAAAATGGGGATCAAACAATAAAATATTCTACACATATACCGAAAACTTTTCTCTACTTTTTAACCACACATTCTAAAAAAAATCACTATTTAAAACAAAAAAAGGCTACCAAACAAGGGCTAAAACAGTTGTTTCTGACGTATATATTTCAATTTGTTTAGTAAATGAGAATACCAATTTATTTTTAAGTGGTGGAGAATGTCAATTTATTCAAGTGTAGAAGAGTATGATTTGAATTTATTCAAAAGATTTTTCATATTAAGTTACAAATAAAACTCTTTCCAAACACTTAAATACACGACAAAGTATTGTAAGCAACTCATTTCTGCCAAGATCCAATTAAATAAAAAAATTTCCTAATAAAACTTCTTTTTTTTATATACCATATGTATAACTAAAATTTCAATTTTGGTATGCGAAATGGAACTTTTAGGTCCCATTCAATTGATTGTGGAAATCATAGCTTCATGATACCAGGTAAATTGGTTGTTAAGACTGATATCATAAGATATTGGGCATGTGTGTGGCGGGTGGAGCCTTTACAAACTGTATGCAAAGCACGAATAGAGATGAACGGTAAAGAAGTTAAGCAAAAGGGTAGGTACTGCAACGTGATATAGTCTTTTCATTTACTTGTAGCATACTTTTTATTTAAAGGGCTGAAAGGCCCAGAACCTTTAGACAAACTAACCTGTAAGTATATCCTTTGGGGGCGTTTCCAGGTGGACCCAGCAACCAATTTATTTATATCCATCTCCAATAAAGGTACCGCAAATCTAACCTCTTCTGGCTACACTACAATTGATGGCATAGTGACCGCCACGAGAGTTAACTTATACAGCAACATACAACAGTGGTCCATTGCAAGATGGAAATTTGTCAAGCATCCTAAATTACCTTGTCAATGTCTGCACTTGTACACATTTCAATTCCCTGTGATAATATCATGAAATTTAATCAGTTTTCTAAGCCTCGTGCAAGAATTCAAGCCAACAACAAGGGAAGAAATTTCTTTGAAGGCAAAAATTATGCAAAAGGGGATAAATGAGGACCAAGATGTGGAATAACAAGCAAGCATCAGAGGGTCAATCTAGTTGTATATATTCCTACCAAAGTAAAAGGAAAGAAAAACTTCAACATATAAGATGTTAACAATTGGTGAAATAAGGCAGGTGTAAACTAGGTCACATCTCCCTGCATGGATTTAGACCTACTTGTGCCTCCTAATACGAGTTCCACAGAATATGGGACACCAAAACTAATTATCCACTGATTAAGATCAAACTTTAAAAGATAAACACAAATAAATCGCGGAACAAAAAAAGGTATATGATTTTTCATCAACCAGTTGGTCTCAACACTCGATCAAACTATGAAATGAAACCTTATATAATAAAGGCCCAACTTTGTGCTCGATTCGAGCTTCTAAAATAATTATAAAGATGCAATTTAATGCTGTAATCGGGGCACGCAAAATTGACATCAAATGTACAATCGTCAAAAGGCCCGTGCCCTAGCTACCACATAATGCTTTATGACAACTTCCAACAATTTATACTTTTAAATAACCATCAAAGTAACATCGGGTGCCTAGATACAAGACCAGTTGTATACATACTTCATCATTACAATATAAGATAGTGTGCATAATCACGTTGTCATATTGAAACTAATCAAGCTTCACATAGTCCATTTTCTTATCAGCATTGAATGATGGAAGTGTTGTATAAGAATTTCGAATTGCATTTTCCATACAACTTAAGCATAGCATCAAATGATAGAGAAAAGAGCTAAAGATAACTGCACTCAAGCACAAAAGGGATCACACTTACACACCTGGAAACACAACGAAAATGCACAGAAGCTCGATATTTTTCTCCAATAATGGAAGCTCATTTAACACTAACCTCTCTCAAAATCATAGTGCTGAGTTCGAATTTCAACCTATCATCGTCAACCTCTCCAACACGTTTCTTCTGGTATGTCATATATGCATCCCTTGAATACAAAATAAAACAAAGACCCCAAAACTCACATGAACATTCAAAATAATCAAAAAACAGTTAAATTTTCCATGCACTACAGAAATTATATAGTAAAAAAAAGAAAAAAACCTAACCTGAGCTCAACAACAAGACGCAATAACCGACTAGGATCCTTGCTGTTCCAATCAGCCAAACAATTTTTAGAAGATTTTGAGTCCCCAGATTCATTGACCCCATTATTGGGCCGAAAATTGTCATCTTCAGGCCCAAATATTATATCCGGAGCCGCCAGTGGATACACGGCGTTGTATATAACATCCCCTATATTTCAGTATCCCGGTGATAAAAACAATTAAATATTTCAACCACAACAAAAAAACATTAAAGAAAACAATCTATATAATTATTCTGACATTTGATATAGTCAAGGCAGAAAGGGATGAGTAAAGTGAAGCGATCGAGCAAGCTAGGGTTTTTGCAGCCAGACCTCATATGCTCCACCTGCGACATTACATTTATTAAATAGAATTATCAATCCGCTTATCCCGAAAAAGAAAATTCTCTTTTATAACAGTGTTTGTGATTATATACATACGTGCTCATATACATGTATGCTTATGTACACTATTCGAGGTAGTGATGTGCATACCTTGACGGGAAAAGAGGAGTGGCTGAGTAGAAAATTTAGCTGGGCGGCTATGAGTGGCGGTACGGTGTCGATCGCCATAGTTGTGGTGTTTTGCGGGATTAGTACGAGACTGAAAGTGAAGAAACTTCACCGATCCCCGGATTATGTTTATTTGGGGACAAAGGTTAGGCAATCCGGGTTACCGTATTCACCGGTTTCTTAAGTTTGAAATTGCATTTCAATCATTGCTCTAGTCTTAAGTTTGGATGATGGATTCTTGTGAATTTTGAAATGATCAAATTTTGTAAGTGACGGTGACAACTTCCTATACGTGATTCTCGAAACATTTACTATGATGATATTGTTGTTTGTAATCACGTTGATCAAAATACATCGATGATTATTAATAATATCGCTCATGGCATATCCTTTTAATTGGCAAAAAATAAATTGATTTCAATTACAATCGCAATAATCATATTGTCTTCAAACATCGACTATTGACAATTGAAGCACAATCAATTATAGTATTACCATGGTAATACTGACGAATATGTGTCGACAAAATTAAGCTCAACAACTCATAAAAGGAATTGCGTACTTAAGCGCAACATGTGTCGACGAGTGTATATAAACCGTTTATAAATTATAAAAAATTATTATATTAATTTTTATCTACACCTGTTTTAGATTCATGAATACTACCCACTTCTCAATCACTAATTTTATTTATTTATAGATAAAATCATTCACAAACACTTCTCAAACAAGCTCAAATCTTTAATATATATTAAAATTCATGAACAATGAGAATCATTTTAAGAACGATTATATACTTGCAACATTTAGATTATTCCAATAACACGGTTAGTTTGAATTTAGCCTATGTTTGTCTCCAATTATTTCAAAACTTATTTTTCTACATATTCATTTTCAATCGTACATTTACATAATAAAATGTTTTACATTTATGTTTAAAACTTTCTCTACTTTTCAACCATACATTATTCAAAAAATCACTATTTAAAATAATATTTTTTTTGAAAAAAAAAAAGAAAGAAAGCTCACCAAACAGGACTTAGTAACTTATATTTTATATATTAATTGAACTGTTTACTAGCCCCTTAAATTATATACATAATACAATGTGCCAAGTGTTCGATAGGTATAATAGTCATCACCATTGATGATCACGATTCATTAAATGTATTGGACAATAGGTCCACTGCCATATGAATAACATTATCCTAAGCAATTGGATCGAAATACAAAAAAGGACTAACCACGACAGGGACATGTAAAAAGGGGATGTAAAACTCCTTCGATAAGGGTAGTTGAATTGGTGGAGTAGGTGAACACGGAGACCAAATGTCACAAGTTCGAATCTCTTGCCAACACTTCCTCGATCGAGGTCGTCGCACTGAGTTTGCCCAGTGTAGTTTACTTCTCATGTGTGGTTTGTGAACTACTGCACATGGAGCGATGTTTACTTAGTGCGCACTCACAATGGTCGGGATTTCGTTGGTGGGTAACGACTGCAAGTTCCTACGTTACCCGAAAAAAATGGGGATGTAAAATTCTGAATTCAAAGGTAGAAGACTAATTATGCTAAAGTTTGGGACTAGTCAAGTGAGGCATTTCAATTAACCATTCATTACAAGCAGGTGCTTATGAACCATTCATTGAGCACCAAAGAAGATTTGCTTTATATTCCTAGCACTAGAGGAATGGGCATATATATATATATTTTTTATTTATTCGGAGGGAAAAGAAAGAAAGTGGGTGCAATTATTATGCATTATCTAAGGCTTATTTGAGTCTCATTTGTAAAAAAGAAAAAGAAAAAAAAACATTTTGTAATAATGTTATGATAGAAAGTGTATGGTTAAAAAAAAAAAATTTCGAGTTTGCGTGTAATATTATTCTATTGAAAAATATGTGATTGTAAATTTGTAATAATGTTAAATCACTGTTTAAAAATGTATTTTGATGTAAAAAATTGATTTGGAATTGGATTCTTTGAATCAAACAAAGCAGGTGCCCTTCACGTGATGCTTGTGGCGGACATCTCTTGTCAGCATATATACCCCCATCATTTTCGTGGCGTACACGTGTATGTCCACATGCCACTCTTGCTTATCTCCTCAATGCCTCTCAACGACACGTGTCCTTAATCGTTGACATGAACAAGACATTTACTGAACGATGACAATATATAATCAGCTCCACCTCAACTGTCCACCGCCAAATTCAAATCACAATAGGAAACACACAATTATCTACGATGACAAACCCTAGGGTTTTCTTCGAAATGACAATCGGCGGCCAAACTGCTGGCCGCATCGTGATGGAACTGTTCGCTGACACTACACCGCGCACTGCCGAGAACTTCCGTGCTCTCTGCACTGGAGAAAAAGGCATCGGCCGTAGCGGCAAGCCTTTGCACTACAAAGGCTCGATCTTCCACCGCGTCATCCCCGAATTCATGTGCCAGGGCGGAGACTTCACCGCCGGCAACGGCACTGGCGGTGAATCAATCTACGGGTCGAAATTCGCCGACGAGAATTTCGTGAAGAAGCATACCGGTCCAGGTATTCTTTCGATGGCGAACTCCGGGCCGAACACGAACGGTTCCCAATTTTTCATCTGTACGGACAAGACAGAGTGGCTGGACGACAAACACGTGGTGTTTGGGAAGGTGGTTGAGGGTATGGATGTGGTAAGGGCCATGGAGAAGGTTGGGTCTGATTCTGGAAGGACATCCCGGCCCGTTGTGATCGCCAATTGTGGCCAACTTTCTTAAATATTATATGTTTCATAAGCGTACTGTGTTACTAGCCACAGCAAGAGCATGTGTGGCCTAACTTCAAAATTATTAATAAATAATCCTATTACTCGGAGCTCATCAATGATAATGTAAAATTGGGTGTAAATTTATATTTTCTAAATTATTTTTGTATCCTCTTATATGTTCAGATAAATCTAATTTCAAATTCTACTATAATAGAAAGATTTAAATTTACTTTTTACCTCTCAACGTATTAAAAAAAAAATCTTCAAATTTATGTCTTTTTATATTTGAAAAAGGAAATTTTCACAAAGCCACCTAAAAAAAATTAAAAATTTTGGAATTATAGTTGCAATTATTTTTTATTTATTTAAATATAATGATATATTCGTTATTTTCAATGTTTTTAATGATAAAATAGATGGTGAGGGTTATTTCATCAATTCTAATAGATGAGGAGGTTTTGCGCAACATGTCTAAGAGATTGGGTTTTGCCACATGTACTTTTTCTATTTTTCCATATTTATTAGAATTTAATGATAGAACTGACGAAACACGACCATAGGAGGTTTTCCGTACAAGAGATTTTAAACATGGATTTTTTTGTTATTTTCAATAGGTTGGAGGGTTTTTTGCACAGATAAAGAGTTTTCTACTATTGAGCAATGTGAAAGCATTAGATGCTTGGCGTCTTCAATGGGCGTGGTAGTTGAAAATTGAAACCAACTACTGTACGAAACAAGAGCCAATGAGAATAAGCCACGTTAGCAATTCAGCGACCCTACGGCGTGATAAATCAATTTGGCATTCCACTCACTGACCATTTCAATTCAAGTTGCTCTAATTTGAAGTGGACCCCATGCAAGTCTGACCGATGTAAATGCTATCCCTTTACTGATTGACTATTTTGCCCTTGTCTATATTTGGTTTATAGATAATTCCAGAATTAGTTGTAGTGGTAATTCAAACTTAAGTTTTATAATTACCATTTGCCTCCAAATATAGAATATTTCATTGTTCACTAATAATGTGTTGACGGACTCTAAAATTCGATTGACTATTTTGCCCTTCTTTATATTTTGGATTGGTCTCGTCTTTCTACCACCTCAAATAAGTTTTTCTTAATTAAATAATCTAGAAAGCTTGACATTTGCTCTTATTGTCGTGTTTATATAAAAATTAGATTTTTAATAGATTTCAATAAGAATTTTAGGGTCCAATATATGATTAAAAATTAACTATTGATTTTGACTTATATTTTAATTAAAAATTTTAAACGAATGAACATGGTTCAAACATAAGGTCTCTGTTTGGTAGGGATTAAAATTAAAATTTTAGTAGATTTTGATAAAAATTGATTAAATATGTGATAAAAAAATTATAAATTTCATAAAATATATCGTTAAAATTAATTATTAATTTTGACATCTAAATATTGAATAAATCTGAAATGTTATTATCATGTAAGAACAAAGGACAGGAAGGGTAAATAATCCGATGGTCAAACCTCAAAAATCATTAATTATAATAGTATTACTAAAGTCATAAAGTAGATTACATTAACAAAAAAACAAAGGGACAAAATAGTCAACCAAATCGGCCGACGACTGACGGTGACACCCCGGCACCACTGCGGGGGTGGGCGGACCGACTAAAACCCCCGCTCCATTTTTCAAACCAGATATTTCTCCATTACTACACAGAGATAAAAAAAAAAGGGGAAAAGGGAAAGGAAAAGTCAAGAGATCGCTGATTAATCCGTGTTTCGTGTCCGTCATTCTCATTTTATTAATTCAGCGGTTTGAATCCAATCCAATCCAATCGTCCACCCCACAAGATTTGCCACGCGGTTTTATTAAAAATTACAAATTGCACGCTTTCATCTCATCTCACTTTCCCAATCCTTCGAAAATCTGTTTCAATTGGTAGGCACTTGAGTTTATCAAATTCAAGATTTATTAGACGATTAAGCTATTTTATGATTGTTAGTGTGTTATTGTACTATTATTTTTCTCCATTTTTGGTTCCAGCTGATTGAGTAGAAGTACAAGTCGAGTCCGCGTTTTACTGATTGTTTTCTTTTAGTAATCGGTTAATCGAAATTTTGAAACTGAATTTCGGTCCTTTTCCGTTTGTGAATAGTTGTGAGAATTTGATATATACAATGGGAGGAGCGTGTTCTGGAGGAACGGTTAAGAAAAAGACGAGTGATGAATCATTGGAGGCTGAGCAGGAGAAGGCTTCAGGGTTTTCAGGAAAGCTAAAGTCAATGGGGAATTTCGGAAAGAAGAAGAATGATGATTCTTACGCATATCCTAATGAAATGGATGGTTTTGAGAAGGGGCAGCCCAATCTATACGACTCCGGTGAGCTATACTTGTCGATTTCAAGGGAATTGAAGTCATCAACCCATGCTAGAACACCAGCAACTAAGGTATCTATAAACTGTATAAAAGGATGCGTTTGAGTTCTTTTTCCTTTTTCTTATAATAAAAAAATTGTGATGCTGTGGAAATGAGTCTTGGAGCTTGCTTCTGAAGAGTTCACAGGACGATTAGGTGAATTTGTGCCGAGAGAGAGATTTATTGAATGAATTGTGGAATATGCTTTTGGTTGTGCAGATCATTGATTGGAAGAATTAGAATGAAACTGAAAGGAGATTTGATATTAGTTTGCACTTGTGGTGCTGTACTATGAAAAAATAAAATTGGAGGTTTCAAAGTGGAAAATCTCTTAAAATAGCTGCTCAACCTTGGGCAGTTCCAGATGATGTTAACAAACAACGTGGACTTTCTGTTTAACATGACATGCATTAATAAAAAATCCAGGAAAAAATAATCAGTGAGAGATGCTATTTCTTCATAAACATGATTTGTCCTTTCACTTCATGGAACTTTGTCCCAGAAACAGATGTAGGTTAAGAACATTACCTAGCTTTTATGTTCTGCTCTGAGCAGATCATTTGCAAAAATGTTCGAATTTGCAGGGTATTTAGCATTTCACACCTATTGCTGTGTTCAGAGCCAGTACAGCCAGAATTCCCATTTTGCTCTTGCTATTCCTTTATATGATAGATAAATATGTGTAATGTTACTATTTGAATAATCATTGAGCATTTCATTAATCACCTTCTTTTCCTGGGAATGGACCAAGGAGAAAGAACTCTTCTGAAAGATGGCATCCTGATAATATGTTAAGGCAAGTTACTTATTATGACAGGCACCTCAAGTGAGCTCATTTCTTGGGAAGGCTGGCATTGTGGGCCTAGAGAAGGCAGTGGAAGTTCTAGATACACTAGGCAGCAGCATGACAAATCTGAACTCTGGTGGATTTACAACTGGTGTGGCTTCTAGGGGAAATAGAGTATCTATACTGGCATTTGAAGTTGCCAATACCATTACCAAAGGTGCAAACTTGTTGCAATCTCTTTCGGACGAAAATATCCAATTTCTGAAAAAGGAAGTTTTACATTCAGAAGGGATACAAAAGTTGGTTTCTACAGACATGAATGAGCTTCTTAGTCTTGCAGCTTCCGACAAAAGGTGCTCACCCTGTTATTTCATGCTACAGCTTGCTCTTAATTACCAAATCTCTCTCTCTCTCTACTCCCTTTTTTATAAAATTCTTACTCAATGAAATTGATTTTCAAGTTGTTTCTTTTGTTAAATATTACAATGTGTTCCCCCATTATGCAGGGAGGAATTTGATGTATTCTCTCGTGAAGTTATCAGGTTTGGAAATCTGTGTAAAGACCCACAATGGCATAACCTGGATAGATTCTTTTCAAAGTAAGTTAGGCCTATTACGTAAGTTATGATTTCTTTAGAAATTGAAGGACATTCACTGAAATGGTTCCATGTTAGGTTGGATTCAGATCCTGACGTTTATAAGCAACCAAGAGAAGAAGCAGATATGACTATGCAAGAATTGTCCACTCTGGCTCAGCATACTTCTGTAAGTTCCATCCTATATCACTGGTTTTAATTTTTAGATTCTTCATCCTATCCCTTTTACCCCTTCATTGTTATCCATTTGCAATGCACGCTTAATTATTTATCAGGTAAAATATTACTTGGTCCTGTAAACCTGCATTCTTGATGTCAAACATTTCTACTAACATTTACTGCCATGTTCTAGTCACATGTGATGGGTCTTAAATTCAATTTTTGGTGTATTTCTTTGGGCAGTAGTATCAGCTTTTGAACCGATCGCCTTGTTAGATAGAGCTTTAATGAGGCACATAATGCATCTGACCTCTGGGAGAGGGAAGGGGTGTTATTTATTTTAATTTTTTTTCCTGCTTTATAAAACTTGTTTTAGCATGTTTGCTATTATGCAAGTTGGCAATTGTTATTTTATTGACTACTTAAATGAGGATATTGTCTGCTAAGGTTTTTTTTAATCTCAACTGAATGAAAAGTAATTCTCCCAGAAATTGGTTCATGAATAATGATGACACAAAAGCTTTCAAGAATAGAAGAAAAATCGGTAGAAACTCTCAGAAGTCAAAATCACCGACCATTTGCACTAATTATTAAATATCCAGACATCTTTCATTTTCTCTGTCTAAACAAGTTCGTGTGTTGATAATGAGAATTTACCTCATACTGTGTCTGCAGGAATTGTATCATGAGTTGCATGTTTTGGACAGATTTGAACAAGATTATCGGCAGAAGCTGGAAGAAGTAGATTCTTTACACCTCCCTCGAAAAGGTTACACGTCATGTTTTCTTTATATGAAGCGTTTTTTTACTGATTTATTTGTTTTTCTTTTTATTTTGGTGGGTGGGGGCACAATTGGGTTGGTGGATGGAATATCCTATTTGACAGGGTATTAACTTACGAACACTTTCCCAATAATTTAAGGTAGATGATCATTAAAGAATTTTTGTTGTCTCCTCACAAAAGTTGCATTGGTACGGAGAAGGCGCCACGTTATGTTTTCTAACGTAGAACATGGGCACGTTGATAATTCTTTAAAACTTAAATTTATATATCTTTATTTTTATTCTTTTTAGGGTGTGTTTAACTCACATTATTTTGGAAGAATGTATTTTGGAATAGTAGATTGAAGGAGAATGTGTGATTGAAAATGAAGAAAAAGTTATTGATGTGATGAAAAATATTATTTTATTGAAAAATGTATGGTTGAAAATGAATATAAGAATGAGAATAAAAATGTTAATGTTGCTCAAACAGGGGCTTAATATAGTACACGGCAAGTGCCATGTTGAATAATTGGGTAAGGAATATCCTAAAGTATCCATCGAGCATTAGATATTTAAAAAATAGACAAAAAATAGGACACATGTGACTTGCCAGACACTCCTCGGAAGCCAACACACTACCCTAGTAGGAGTTTCGTGCTTCATAGCTTCTCAATGTTCAACGATTTCAACTTTTATCGTGCTTTTGTTGTCACTGGAGAAATTTTCACTTTGAGTTTATTTCTTCACACATCATAAAATTGCTGTATTAAAAACATGATTCAGCCTTCACGATCTGCATTCTTCTGTCAAGGCCAAAGCATTTCAACTCAGATTGATCTTTTTGGTTCTACAGTTATTGATATCACCTGTATAGATTGCTATTCACATGTTCTGCAATTCATATATGAGAAATGTTAAATTGGTCTTGTCTACATAATTTATGTTGAAGTTAGTGTTGTTCAAGTTGGTTGTAGGCAAGTCAATCATATGTATTTCAACACAGTTTGTACATCAATAAACTCATATTTATAACTTCTTATGGGTTTTGTGTTTGTGGATTTCTACTTAAGGTAGATTATCTCGTTGACAAATGTTGACAAATCACCTCTTTTGTAATTGTAGGAGAGACACTCATGATGTTGCAAAGTGAGGTAAAACATCAAAAAAAACTTGTAAGGAGCTTGAAAAAGAAATCTCTTTGGTCTAAGAGTTTGGAGGAGGTACTAATTAGAATCACTCGCATACAATCAAATTATTATTAATTTTCTTGTACACATGATATTGAGATTCTTTTGTGACTATAGAAATACCACTTGGATGATAGGATTTATGAAGTCTTGCCCATTAGAAATACTTGTGGTGATGTCACTCAGCACTTAAAATTGGTTTGTTATTTTGCCCTATGTAGGTGGTGGAGAAGCTTGTTGATGTAGTTACTTTTATTTATCGAGTTATTTCAGAAGCATTTGGAGATAATGGTATGAACAATTACACAAAATTGTTGCTCTCTACTCTCTTTACCCATTCTTTTTTACACAAGGAAGGTGGAACATAAGATAGAAATTAACTGCATGAAATTTTACTAAGGATATTTGACATTGTGAAATTAAAATTGAATAATGTAAGGTAATTAACAAACACGAGTGACCAATTTTACAATGATGCATCTTCTTCTCGCTGCTATTTCATGAACAGAAAAGTTCCGATTGCTGTAGACTTCCAAGAATCACTTAGTTTGCGTATCATTTTTTCTTTTTTCGCACCATCGTCCTGCTAGTGGTAGATTTATTAAAGCTCTTGAAAGAAAAATAAAAAATCTACAAATTTGTAGATTTTACTCTTGCAGAGCATGCCATTGTTTTCTTTTGAACAACCATTTTAAAAATTTACCGTTGCGTCTGATAATTAAGGTATCATTTCCCTGTAGTCCTCCTTAGTCATCCCCTTTGTGAATGGGATAATTTTCAAATCCACAATGCAAAATTTTTTTGGTCGCTGAAAAAATCTTAACTTTTAATTTAAATGGCTGTCATTACATAATAAGGTAATTAATATCTTGGCATACTACAAAAATATGAAGTTCCACTGCAGCGATAGATTTGCTCCTATATTGAGCATGCAGCTAATTGTGACACCTTATTGTTTAGATGAAACGTGATATGACTATCACATTGATTTAAAAATGACGACGTATCCTGTTTTTTATATCTTGTTGCTGTAAATTTTTATTTTGTATGAATTGTGGTTCAGATATGCATTTTTCTTACTCCCATTTTGTGCAATAATGTCAGGGTTGACGTCAGCTGGCAAGATGTCCGCAAACAAACCAGAAAGGCTAGGTGTTGCTGGTCTTGCTTTACATTATGCTAACATAATTTCTCAAATTGATAACATTGTAAGTTTTACCACTTTATTCATTTAATAGTGTGATACACGTTTTTGCAAACTCTCAATGTGTTTATCTTGATGGAATTTAATGTTATTTTAGGCATCACGCCCTACCTCTCTTCCTCCTAATATGAGAGATACTTTATATAATGGGTTGCCATCAACTGTCAAAACTGCTCTTCGCTCCCAATTACAGAAAGTTGACACCAAAGGAGAGGTACGTTCTGAGGCCCTTTTTTTCAGTGTTATTTCTTTAGTTGTCCTTAATTCTTTGAAGATTTTCCTTCTTTTCTTCTTTTTTTCCTCTGGGATGGAGGGGATGTTGTTGCCTATATTCTTTCACAAGTTTATATACGTTTTTTTATCTTTTATCTGTTTTGTTACTTCTTGTGCCTTGTGTTTCATATGCTCTCTGGATTTAGCTTGTTGATTATGCCTTTTGCAGCTCACATTTAGTCAAATCAAAGCCGAGATGGAAAAAACTCTGCAGTGGCTTGTTCCAGTTGCAACGGATACTACCAAGTATGCAACATATTTGTTACAAATATTTCTCTCTTATTACAAAAAACTAAACTTTATGTATTTTTACGAAACTGAACCCTGTTAGCATTTATTACTTTTCAGCACCTTCTTCTTACCGTTTCATTTTTTGTCTGAACTTTGTGGGACTTTATATGCTCATGTAGTAACTCTGATCATTGTTCTTATGTTGGCAACTGAAAACAGAGCACATCAAGGGTTTGGATGGGTTGGAGAGTGGGCCAACACTGGGTCAGTCTTTCTCTCTCATGCTTGCGCATAAGCTGAGGGGCGCACAGTTTTATTTTCTCCGAAGCTCCACTTCATAATACCATAATCCAGAAACTTATTGTTTGCTCTTTCTTGCAGTAACGAGTTTGGGAAGCAAGCGGGCACACAAAATAACCTGATTCACTTGCAAACGCTCTATCATGCTGACATAAAGAAGGTCGACTCCTACATCCTCGACCTCGTGACTTGGCTTCACCATCTCATCAGCCTAGTCCGATATAGAGATAATGGAATTAAGGCTATCCCAGCGCGATCTCCATCTCACAAGGGATTGAATTTACACGCAAAGACATTTAGCAATGACGATAATAGTCATAGAGTTCAACTTTCCCCCGAGGATGGAATTTTGTTGGAAGAGGTCATGAAAAGGAGGACGTTGGCTCCAGGACTAAGCAAAAGCCAGGAATTCTCGACTGTGAGGAAGACAAAGAAGAAACTATGCACGAGTAAGAGCACTGGGAGTTCTCCCCGGAGAGGATTGGAACCCCAGAAGGCTGATGTTCTGGACATATTAGACGGGTTAGATTCAAACATTTTTGGCTCCCAGAAAAGATCTTAGATAAATCATTAAAGGTTCATTCTTTTATTTTATTATGACTGTGTGTGTATGTGTTTATATGAATCTCTGAGGCATCATGTATATAGCCTTATCTTTAAAGGCATAAAATAGCTTGATATTCATACATGGAAATTTTGTGTTTTGATCTACCCTACGAAAATATTGCTACTTTTCGAGGGTAGGCATATACTCAAAAGAAAAAACATTAATTTTAAAATTTATCTAGGGACTTACTAAGAAAATGTCTTAATACCAAGTACATAAAATATTTGGGACATTTCAAAACAAATTTTGTACTAGGTATGTTCGATTGGGGGGGGCTGTTGTTTCCTTCAAGAATAAGGATCAGAATGGTGAAAATGAGGGTGCCCCATATTGTCGTAACCAGGCTTAGGCTGGACACCCATCTCGCATGTTTAGTGCGAGTGTCGACCACTCATCACATCCCCGTAAAACTTGCCTGAAGGATCATGTATTTTTGTTGACTCTAACGGGGGTTTTTAATTACCTAATTTTGCTCACAGGTTTCTCGCTGCACCGATGTGGGATTCTTGAATTTAGCATTATCCAGCCACTGACAGTTTCCCGATACCTTTTTTTTTTTAATTTAAAAAGAGATGTTGTATAATACAATATAAATAGAGATTCTTGCTAGAAATTGGGATCTATTTTTCGATTTGTTTAAATAATTATTAAAACAATGAAAAAAATATAAAGTGTATATATATAAATAACAGTTTAAATAGGATAACTGCCACGAACGGTCGGGACATAGATATGAAAATTTGTTATAATCATATAAAATCTCTCGCTTACTCAAACTTCCCAAGTATTATCAAAAGAACTAACTTCTTTTCCTCATCCATCAATTTATACTCTTCGTGCAAACTATATAGAGAATAGAGGAAAAAAAAAAAAAACCTTAGAATATTAAGCTTACATTTTTCTCTATAAAAAAAAATCCATTTGACATGTACATAAAGAGAAAAAGCCTAGTCTATATACAGAAAATATTGCTCAATTTTGACCTAAAATTTACCCCAAATTCCAACGGTCAAAAAACGTGCTAACCAAAGGAAACTTTGCTAATTCTCTAATAACTGGATTTGAACGGGAAACTTTCCACCTTATTTTCTCTATATATTCAATTAGTGCCATCATTTTTATTTTGATACATTTTGAGGAAACTTTCCCAGAAATTCCAACATGCAATATATTCCATGTGTATTAGTTCTGCATTGTGCATGAATGAAATCATGCCCCTCCTTCTATTTCTTTTAAGGATCTTAATGTCACATGACACTTTATCATTTATTAATTTAAAATACAATCAATTTTTTTATTTAATATTTTCCCTCCGCATCATTTTAAGTGATCCCTTGTATACCATTTTTATGTAAAAATAGCATAATCATTCTTTTAAATGAGTAATCTTCTTTTCTATTATTAGGAAATCGATTATATTCATCTTGTAAAGAAATATCTCTTAAATGCTTGATTCTCAATGTATAACATCGATTCTCATTAACGTTTCTTTTAAGAGAAATCAAGCCCTTTCAGAACAACTTCGACAATACCCGAATCCTATGCCAAATTCATACTAGATTTAATATGGGTTGGGGTAGGGGGGAGGGGTTGTTTCCTTCAAGAATAGGGATCAGATTGGTGAAAAATGGGAGTGCCCAATTGTCGTAACCAGGCTTGGAGCAGGCACCCATCTCGCATATTTAGTGCGAGCATTGACCACTCATCACATCCCCGTAAAACTTGCCTGAAGGATCATGTCTACTCATAGACCCATACGTGGCATCTTATTCTACCAATCTCAACACACAAATTTTCTACTTTCCAATGTGGGATTCTTAATTTCATCCTATGGACCCACTTATGCAGAATTGTTTGTCCAAACCCTCATAGAATAAAAATTTGTTCATGCATTTATCAATGCTAATTGAAGTTTCTTCGAAGAAAAATCTTGCCATCGCAAAACAATTTGCTATGTCCCCTTCACTCTTATATATAGCTCCTGCCCAAGGTACCATTTTTCTGCATCCAGTGATCTCCTGATTCCTTGATTGTACAACTTTATGACTATCGCGGTCCAAGACCATGGATATACCTGATTGATATCCACAGGAAAACGAGGGGTATAGATAAATTCTTGTACTCGACTGAGTCTTAATGTAGTTTAGATATGTCGCGACCAACCTGAACTGTGGATCGATAAATACCATCCACCATGTTGTATATGTCCATCTTCCTCTCATTCTATGCTGCAAGTTTACAACCAGTTGATTGTTTAATTGTTAAAAGTTGAGAGAAGACGTGCTAAGAGTAAGGAAGAGAATGTTACCCAACGACCAAAAAGTTGTAGCCATCAGAATGCCAGGTTTGTATGGGAAGGAGAGAATTTTGTAACACCACGAGGACATAATCGTGGTATTCAATGTCAATAAACCGAGATGCCTAGATCAGGGAGAGCATCCAATGATGCATCAGGTGTGATCCCTGGCTCGAACGCATTAGGTAGCTGAAAATGGACAGCAAGCTTCAATGGTGTGTCTGGATGCACAAACGAAACCACATTTACAATGTATCTTTATTTTGAGAACAAGCATTCTACTGACATTTTTACGTCCATAATGATATGAACCCTGACGATTAGGTCGAGCTGCTCCTACTGGTAAATCTAACATTTAAGATATTTACAGATGAAAAATATCCTGATCGTGCATAAAATTCATTAATCTTATTTTTTCTTCCATGTTAAGGCCTCAGGAAATGAAATCAATACTTCACAGACCGAGCTTGCTCTATGGAATATTTGAGATCATATAGTGGTAGAAATGGGGCACGAGACCGAGGGGTTCCCCCAGAAATCCAGCATAGCAAAATAATACCGATGCCGACAAGTTCCAGAGGGATGAAACGGGAAGAAGCCAACATATAGTATGATTCCTTGTTGTGACTAAGACCAAATAAGACTGACCAACTTGAATGTCAGGACTTTCATTGTACTGTTTTGATGTGTATGCTCCTTCACTCTCCACCAGAAGAATTTACATGGTCCTGAACTCTGAAGTTCAAAGTTGTCTTCAAATCCACATTGGAGATATTTAGCCTATATGTAGTTTCTTAAGGAAACAGGTTGCACGAGTGATTTCATTAGTACCAGGACTTGCTGGAGGTTTCCTTTTCGAATCGAACATTTTCCAAATACTGAATCCCACAATATTGTTTTTCCATCATAAACATCTATGTTCAAGTGATTCAGAGTCCATAAAAACATCTTCAGTCGTAATAAGAAGCTATCTCCAAGGTTTTTTACTACACAATACAATTTAAATACAACGGTAAGGGCAACTCACCAGCTTCAAAATCAAGAGTTGCTAAATTTTATCCTAGTCCATTGATGAGAATTCCATCTGGTGAGGGCAACACACGTCCTTCATCCAATCTTTCAATGACAAATTGAAACTAGTAGTACAAATTAATGTAAGAAGATTAATTAAGGACATCGTTGACAAGGGAAAGAAAAATAAATAAATAAATAATAGGCAAGGGAAAAAGTAAATTAAATTGTGACACATCATCCTGCGAAACTCCAATCAGTGATCATATGGTAGCCAAATGAAAAACAAACTATCTCAGGTCCACACTCACAAAATATGCTTATCTCACTTAATCAAGGCCATCAAACACAGGAAACTAAAGTGATGCTATCACCTCAACTGAGACGCCATGTTGTGGTCAAACTTTCATGGTCGAGACGAGGTGCCACGATCTTGCTATAGTTTATTCTGAAGTGAAGAACCTTTGATTCCACAAGGCATTTCCCTAGTTTCACCTCTTTCAAGAGATCTTCCATACAAGATCCTCCACACAATTAATTGATGTGATATCTCTACGACAGATGCTTCTTAGTCAACTTGTCAGTCTTGTTACGCCTCTCCACTGAGGCTTAAAAGGGTGCCAACATGGCATCTCACGTGGATTCCAGTAAGGGGTTGAAGCCTTGTGGCCCACATCCAACGTCATCAATATTGACAAGTCAATGGCAGCAAAGAGGAGCTTCATAACGAAGCTCATTTGCCAAAGCGGATTAATAATGAAGAAGAGCTTCATAACGAAGTCCGTTAGCCGAAGTGGAGTGATAACAAAGAGGAGATTCATTTCGAAGCTCATTTCCGAAGTGGATTGGTAAAAGAAGAAGTGGCACCTCAATCCGTGGCTCATATTTGAAATAGAACACTTTGCTTCCCTTTAAAAGATTATGCAAAAATCTTTTAAATAATTGATGTGACCTCAATCAGGAGAAGAATGTCAAAATTTGTGAGCCTATGAATGCATTAAATGCACTACAGGCTATGATGTGTAGGTAGGTGTCTATGGTGGGATGCTTCAATCAAGGGGATGAAGTCACATGCTTCTTCATCCAATGGCCATCACTTCATCTGTATCACTAAAAATACTCCACTTTGTATCTTTTGAAGTCCACGCGTAATATGAATAATCATACATAGACTTAGGGGGTTGTTCTTTTGCCTCTCCACTAAGGGCAAAAAGTGCTACTTGGCATCCTATCCAGTCATGGGACAAAGCCCTGTGGCCCACATCGAACGTAGTTAACATTGCCAAGTCAATGGCAGCAAACAAGAGTTTCATAATGAAGCCCATTTACCAAAGTAGAGCGATAACGAATATGAGTTTTATAACGAAGCCCATTTGCTGAAGTGGAGTGATAACAAAGAGAAGATTCATTTCGAAGCTCGTTGCCGAAGTGGATTGGTAAAAGCAGAAATGGCACCTCAATTCATGGCTCATGTTTGAAATAGAACACCTCGCTTCCCTTAAAAAATATTGTGTCAATATGGGCCATAAGGTGGCTACCTTTATTAAATACATTAAATGCACTACATGCTATAATGTGTAGGCAAGTGCCTATGGTGGGATGCTTCAATTAAGGGGATAAAGTCATGTGCTTCTTCATCCAACCGTCACCACTTCATTTGTATCACTATAAATACTTCACTTCGTATCATTTGAAGAATAATACAAATTTGGTTACAAAAGATTACATTGTATTTTTTCTCTAGCTTTACATATCAATTCTTGTTCCTTATCTGTCATAAACCCCTGGTGCTCGAATACTTGAGTGGCTCACGTCCAAAGTGCACATCCCACGCCCACTTCCTAAACACATTGCTAGTCAGCTGTTCTTCCATGTTGGTTAAAGTAAGCTTGCGCGGACGTGAGTGTGGCTTGGGATTCTATTGACACATTTTTAGGGTCAACAAGTCCACTTTTTTAGATGTGAGACCTCTGTTATGAGGATGGCGCCTCAATTGTCAAGATGTGGCCATGTGTATTATTTCATTCAACGGTAATCACTTCACTTCTTCTGTTGTAAAAAACTTACATTTAGCCCTTTTTGAGTCACATTATTTTTTTATTATCATTCTTCTACTTATTTTCAACCACAAATTCTTCAATAAAATAATATTTTTCATCACATCAATACTTTACCTTCTTTTTCAACCACATATCCCCCATCACATCAAAAAAATGCATTCTTGGCTACAAAATGTGCACCAAACAGGGGCTTAATGTCAATACAGGTAATGCAATTTTATAATCGCTTCATAGTATTCCTGCCTATTATTTTCTCCCTATAACCTGGTGCCCATACAAATATTTGTAGCTTATGTTTTCCATTCATCCTACACTCAAATACAAGTTGATTGGCTTCATCCTTGGTGTCAAGGACCGCAACTATACTTAAGCCCATTGACGCACACATTGTAAATATTTTAATTCAATTGTAAAATAGTTCGAAATTAGAAAATTTTAGTATGATTTCTCGACATTTAAACGTCTACTGCTTTCACTTAAGTTTTTGTTCAGAATGCTATTATAGGGGATATTAGTCTTTCAAACATCTTTCAAGCTTTTCTATTATTCGCCTCCTGCACTAGCCATTG